>UCOM01001804.1:0-34842 GCA_900474385.1 Ormyrus pomaceus
TAATAAAGTTGTGCTCGAGGTGTTTATGTTCTCGCCTTTTTTTTTTTTTTTTGACCGCGCGGAGATCTGCTAAAGATCGGCGCGAATGTTGCCGACTTCGCCGTCGATGAAATATGAGATGTGTGCATGTCGGGAACAATGCGGGAGAGGGAACTAGCTAAACTGCGAAATTGATGACTAAGTCTCTGATTGGGCTGGAATTTCGGTGAAAATTTTGATTGATGATTCGAAGTTTGGCTCTTTTCAGGAAAAATTATTTTTCCGGTTGAACTACAGTCGACAAAGCAATTATTTTAGTTTTTACAAAGTTAAGATTAGCCAGCATTTTGAAGATTTGGTTTAAAATTATTTAATAATATAAATTGTGCCTAAAATCGGAAGGTAATTTTGCAGTAAGTTTCCCGCATTTAATTATGCATTTTACAGTTAAGAAGGCCGTAGTTAAATTTTGCAATCTTTCGAAGCAATATAACTCAAGTTACTAATTAAATTACCATAACAAATAGTGTATAACCCAGTACTCCAAGTGCGCCATTAAAGATTAAATTTCAGTAAAAACTTGCCAGGATTTTACACGCGCATAAAACGACGCGGCGGCTTAAAGAATTCAGTCCTGAAAGGATTAAAAACCAACAATCCCCCTCGCGATTCAAGGCGAACGGGGCCAATATTTAATTCCCAGCCGCCGCCGCCGCCGTATCGAGTGACGTTACACTCCAAGTTTGCTCGCCGAAATTGATACAAGGCCAATATTTTCGCTGCAAGTATCTCGCTCTCCCGCGGATATCGCCGTCCTCGAGTATAACGATCGCTCTCGCAAACAAGGAGAGAGTCGTTGCCTGCGAGCGTATATAAAAAAGCGAGAGCCGCGAACGACGAAAAACGTATATATATATACATCGCCGCGCGGCGGAGCCTAAAAAGCGGATATATTTCCATCGGGCGATCCATCGTAATCCGGCGCAGCTTTTACGGCTGCCGCGATAATGGAGATTGAGCCGTGACTTTCGACGCGCCCCCCCCCCACACTCGAGCTGCCCCCGGGAGCCCCCATAAATACCGGCAGCTCGTTTATTGATAAAACATTTTCTCCGGCTTCTTGAGGAGCAGACGCGAGGATGTCGGAAATATATTTTACGAGCCACTTTGTAACTTCCGTCGAACGCTACTCGCGCCTTTAAAGTTTTTAGCGGGGAAATTACTTTTTCGAGTTCGCGGATGATTTCTCTTCTTCTTTTTTTTTTCTGGGGAATTAGCCGGCGAGAGATTTGTGTTTGGTGAAAGATTTTGAACGAAAAACTGAATTCGGCAAAGATGATTATTACTTTAAACTTGTGTTTTTGGAATCTTTTTGCTAAATTATCGAAAATTTTATAATTTTTATAATAGAACACGAAAATTTTTTTGCAAAAATTTTTTTGCGCGATGCTGGGTTTATATGAATATCTTTAAATCGTTCTTATTGACTAACATTAATTACATCAACTGGTTTACTTGCCATAATGTGATTACTTCGAGATCTATAACAATTGCGATTTCGCATATCGCTCACTATTTGATTAATCTATCCGAACTTCAGGCCTCCACGCAGAATTAATAACAGATTTCAGTTAATTTGGATCGAGTTATCCGTCGATTAGCTTCGAATTAGTCCGCTTATGATAAATAACAATGATTTTCAAACAACGAGCTTCGGCCTGGTACAGTCTAGTTCTACCTCGGATTTACGATAAACATTTTGCCAGCTTTTCGCAACAATAAAAATGGCAGTCAACAAAGTCTCTAATTAAAAGCGCGCGCTAACTTTTTCTCCAGGAAAAAAAAAAAAAAAAAAAAAATCCACTTCGCCGCGCGATATTTCGAGAAGCGAAAACGCGGCTGGTAATTAAAAAATTATTCCTTTTTCCGAAGCCGGAAAAAGTCCCTTATACCCTTCCCCGACGTGAAAATAAACGTTCGCCCGGGGGCCGAGCTGCGAAATTATTCTCTCGTTGCGCGGGAGAGGCGTAATACAGAAACTACCTCATCATTCGGTGCTTAGGTTCGCGCGAGCGGAGGAAAGCAGCAGCTTCGGCATAATCGCGCTTACAATTTTATAGGCGAGAGAGAGAGAGAGAGAGAGAAAGAAAGAGAGCCGAGAGAAAGGGAAGAAGCCAATTCGGCGTGCAGTTCTTGCCGACTGCATCGCTGATGAAAGCCATTCCGTATCCGGGCCTTAATTCGGAGGGTCTACGGTAACGTGTAAACATTTTCGAGAAAGAATTCAGGTTTTTAGAGAAACTGTTATTGTTGGACAATTAGAAGCCGTTGAAGAAGGCGAGAGGGGAAGCAAGCTCTGATACTTTTCCTGCTTTCGTACAGTTAAAAATAGGTTAGAAATTACACATCTTCGATAATAGACTACTGAAAAGACGAAAAAAATCAACTCGACAATCAACTCCATTAAATAAACCCTTACCCACACAACCAAGTTTATGCATTTAAAACGAACGAAACTCCCGAGTCCCACTCGAGAATTGAATATTTATCGACGCGAGCCCTTACGGCGAGAGAGAGAGAGAGGGAGAGCCTCTCGATCTCCTCGACGATCCCCCGATTATCAACCGCAATCATTCGTCACCTCGACGTTAATTCCATCAATGATTCCGTCGCCTCCACCTCCGGCGGCTCTCTCGAGCAGCAGCAGCGTCGGGGTATACAATATTGGTCCAATCTCTGCGCCTACCTTCTGGCTCTCCTCCCCCCTCGGCCCGAAGCCGCGAAGCAGGCAGCATAAACTTTCGGCCTCTACCCCTGCATCCTCCCCCCCCCCCCCTCCAGCGAAACGTTTACGGTTAATTAATTCCCGAGGCCTCGACGCTCGAGCGTAAAACGAACGGAGAGAGCCGGTAATCGCGGTAATAAAGCGCCTGTGCGAGACAGCGGAAGCGACGCCTACGCGCGAGAAATCGACTTGGCCCGGGCTGCGTTGTAATTGCGTTTGGCGAAATTCCGCGCAAACTCGCTGCCTGTGCGTGTGTGTGTAAGTGTGTGTAAGTGTGTGTGTGTGCATGCGTCCCCGGTACACTTACCGGGGAAACTCGCTGCTGGAGAGGACGGACGGCAATTCTGCCGGCGCCGATTGTGGTCGCTCGCTTTGAGTGCGTCAGAATCGAAGGTCATTATTCTGGATGGTGGAAGGATGCTTGTGTGTGGGTGCGGCCGCTGTTGTTGTTGGTGCCGCCGCCGCTCTGGACCCTCGTGGATTTGATAAAGTCAATGGGTCCTTGTGTGGCCCCTTGATGAGTGGCCCGGTTTAATCGACGATGTCCGTAAAGATTCTCCCGATGGAATTCCTTATTTTCACGCTCGGCCGATTGTTAATGCTGATGCTGGATTTGTATGATGATTCTGGAAAAATTGGCCTCCTCCGCTCGAGGATCAAGCTGCCTCGTGGGGATCACTATTAGTAGTTTATCTTTGACGGAGCGGTTTCGGATGGTCGTCCGAGGGTAGAAATGCGCCGGAACGAGTTTGGTACACAAGTGCTGTTTATTTTCGAGGTCCATTAATTAGAAAATCGGTGGCCGGCAAATTGAAATATTAACAATTGCTATATTTAGTACGCTCCGCGGCCATAAAGTATTCACGACCCTTACTACTAAAACGTTACTAAAACGTCTCGCGCTTCATCCGGTCACGAAATTTTTATGAAACGTTGAATCGTGAAAAGCAGCGTACAATCTAAAACCGGTTCGACAGTAAAGATCGCATTCCGGTATCTAATTTTTATATATATCGAGAGGGCGACCGATTCAAAGTTGGAATTCTCGTTAAAACCCCATGAACTTTCCGACCGGCTCCGATGTATATATACCGCTTCCGCGGAAGTTCTCAACCCTCGCCGTCCGTCGTCATCAAATTCCTGAGCGCAACTTTTTACGCCCCTCCTTTCCCGAATCGCCGGGAAGCAGCGAAACACTACACCTTTCGCGGGCTTCGAATCAAAGGCTCTATCTCTGGAAATGAAAAAACTTGGCAGAAAAGAGAGCCGAACAACCCTTCCGCTCGTAATTCTCTCTCTCACTCTCTCTCTCCCTCTCTCTGTCGGCGCTCCGCGAAATCGTCCTTATCTGGGACTATCCATCAAGGGCCGCGAGACCTATCCTTCCGTATATGATTATACCGCGTATATGTAAATGGGAGCGTTCGTCTTGGAGGAGAGAGAGAGAGAGGACGCCGCGCCTCTTATGAAATTCAGATGTTTGCAAAATGAAAAGGTCTGCGCGTGCGCGCGTCGCCTCTTTTTCTCTCTCTCGCGGCTCTGAAATATCGTCACCGGGATTGGAAAGGATTACGAGCGGAGGAGACGCGGTAATCGAATTGTCCTTGCTGGGCTTTCTCGCTTCTCGGAGCTCATTTTTCAAAGGGCCGGAAGAGCCTCGATGTTTCTGTTTGGAATTTTCGGCGGATGTAGTGATTTTTAGTCCGAGGGCCGATCTGGGCGTTTCATACTTTGCGAAAGGTTGAAATTCCGGCTGATTGTATAACCAATTGAATGTAAGCAACCGTTTGTCCAAATAAATCTTTCGAAAATTTTAGTTCGTCATTTGGACTATTAAAAGAATGAATCTACGTTTTGAGAAAAAAAACACAATATTCATCTTAGATAGCCATCGCTTCGAATTCCGTTGACAAACCCCAAAACTCCTTTTATTTGAACTCCTCTACAAAAAAACTTTAATTTCAAAATTTTTCAATAAACTCAAAGCGAACGTTACAGCGCGCGGCGAAGGGGAACGCGTGCGGCACTTAAATTCCCTGCAAAAAAAAAACTGTCCATCGTCCCGTCGGGCAAACAAACCTCGGCGAAAGCCTCGGAGCAGCGCATGAAAAAATTGGAGGGCGCCTGTTTGAAGCAAACGCACTCTCAGCCGCGGCGAGCTTTCACGGAAATTGGAAAAAATTACCGACGGCCAAAAAGCGCAGCTCTAAACAGCGCCGGCCGCCGCCGCCGCCGTCGCCGCCGCCTATCGCCGTTAAAGCTGCATAGACGTGCAGGCAGCCGCTCTCGCATTGCTAGTCAGTCCGAGTTATCTGCCCCGGCCACATTACGCGCGCCGCGTGCAGGTTCCCGATAGCGCTTAGGCTCTGCGCTCTCTCTCTCTCTCCTCTCTCTCTCTCCAACTCTCTCTATCGTCGTCGGCGATCGATCTGCCGGTGAATTCTCACGGCCCAAGCTGCCGGAGGCCTGCTGGATATATGCCTCGAAGAATAAGGGAGCATTTGTTTGATGAGGTGAGGACTGCGGAAGGGGTTCGGGGGTCTGAAAGTGGTATAGTTCCCGAACGCCGTTGTTTTAAGGTTGACTAAGGAATAATTTTAATCATTTGAGGAGAATCTTTGGTGGATCCTGTTGAGGATGAATTGTGGTGTTGAAAATGAGATGAAATTATTTTAAGGTCATCGTATTTGTTCGGCGACTTTGGAGAACTACAGAATTTATAGAGATTTTCCATTGATGGGCTTTACGTGGTAAACCAAGGTGTAAAATGGATCAGGATAAAGCGAGGTTAATGCAGGGATAATCCAACGTTGAGTAAGACGATGGCTACTGGTTTGCATAACTTTACATGTTGGATAGCTGTTCATTACTTATCTAAGTGATTTTTATTAAAGAATTGCTTATCGCCGAAGCAATTGCAAAGTTTAATTTAAAAGAATAATATAAAACAAAAGAAAACTACTTTTAATAACTTTATATCATATAGCATTGAAATGATAACGTTCACCGGATTACCTCTGAAATGATTTTTGAGCGCATTAACATTTCACCAAATTGTCTGACGTTATACATCAAAATAATTCATAGCAACGCCGAAAATAGGATTCAATTTCAAATTAACGTAAACTAATTATAAATAAATCCTCAATTTCACACTGATCAACCTCCCATTAGCCCCTCCCCCAGACCAAAAGAATCATCATCCAGCCTCGAAAACCCGCGGCCCGCAAACGAAAGGAATCTCGACGGTATCGCTCCGCGGGCAAATAAACGATATTTCAAAAATTACGCGCTGCTCGTCGCCCGGGCGTTTTATCTCCGCGCATTTGTCACGAGGGCGTAGATTTCGCGACGTTGCACGAGAGAGCGCTGTTGATTTTCCGCGTTACGTGCTTACTTTACGTAAAGTCGCGATGGCTTATCGCGGCATTGTTAACTCGCGGCGGCGGTGGAGCTGCGGCCCTTTTTGCCTCGGCGAGGCATCCCCTTTAATTATGAAAATGTTTATTTTCGAAAATTACGGATTCTCATCACGTCACTCCCCCCCGAGTTTTATACTCTTCAAGGGTAGGAGAGGAGCCGCGGAGTCTGCACACATGCCGAGTTTTGTATAAATTTGCGAGTTTAAAAGGGCTGCAGTTCGCGATGAATAATCTGCTGGCACAAAGAGTTTATTAAAGGAACGCTGCGTGTATTTTATTAATACGCTCGTCGAGTCAGGGGCGTTTGATCACCGAGATTTACGCCGAGTTTTTTTCTAATCCAATGTTAAACTTGCAGTTACCTCATATTTTATTTGTTTACGTTTATACATAAATTTTGATCCATTAGGACAAATTAAATTTAAATTTTAGTTTTTTCTTTGGAAAACGATGGTAGTATTTATTTATTTATTTATTTATTTGCCAGAGTAAGTAAAATATTACAAATTCACATAATTATTATGCTTAACTTAATACTAATAATATATATAATCTTTGAATTATTATCACAATTTTGGCTGTTAATAGGTATTTTTCGAAATAATTAATCCTTAACTAATTTCTAATTCCAAATAATTAATCTAACCCATTGATTAAGAAATCATTCGCACTATTCCCTTTTCATGTAATAACAAAAGAAGGCATTTCTTTAAAAAAAAAGCGGCTAACTTTTGGATCCCGCATTTCATCGAACTTGAAACAAAAGAAAATCAGATTTCCGCCGCTCAAGGTCGTAATATACAATTCTCCCTCGCCTCCGACCTTCCCCCTCCCGGAACAGCTCGAAATCTCTCGCGAGAAGCTCTCAGCCGAGCCATATTCCATCAAAATCAAACAAGAGCCTTCGCAGTCGATCGATCGCGGCACCCTTTCTCTCTCTTCCTCTCTCTCTCTCTCTCTTTTCCTTTCCTCCCCATCTCTCAGGGGATAATAATCGTGTAACACAGCCGAGCGTGCACTTAACATTTCTTCCCCTCGGCAGCGGAGGTGGAGGAGGAGGAGTAGGAGGAGGAGGGGGAGGAGAAGAAAAAGTGGGTATATATCTGCGGCGGCAGGAGAACTCGACTCCTCGAGTCGAGGGAAGTAGTTCGTGTTTGCACGAGCCTTAACTGTATAGACCCGTGGAAGACTTCAAGGTCTGCAGCGGTAACTTTCGCTGAATCAAATCCCGAAATGTTTGTCCAGCCCGGGCTCCGCCTCGGAATCATCGTCGCTTCCTCGACTCTTCCCCGTCGAATCTTCGTGCTCCCGCGAATTTCTCTCCAATATAAACCTTCCGCGCGGGCCGAATAGATTTTTTTCTTCCGTTTCTTTTTTCGAAGGAAAAGGTGCCGCTGCTGCATGCTTCGATTCCGGGGGGGGAGCCAAAGTTCCTCCGATAAAATTAGCGGCACGTATCGGGATCCGGGAAGGAGAGAGTATCGGAGTACCGCGAGACGGCACGGAGCGAACGTCACGTACTGAATTTCCGACAATTGATGCACGCCTCGTGACGATTCTCGTTATCACGTCGATATCCCGCTGAATTACATAACGCAAAACTGACTTCTGCCGCTGCCATTGATATTCCGCCGCGGATTACTCTTTCGGGGGGAGGGGGGCGAGGCAATATTTGAGTGAATCGTTATCGTTTTGGTAGTAAATGGTATGTAATCAAATTTTAGAGTGATGGTAACGACCTTTTTATAAAGAGATCTCTCGATGGAAAGTTATACTGTATTTGGTGGTTGTAAATGCCTGATTTTATGTTTAAGGAATTAAAACAGACGGTTGCTATCAAATTCAGTCAATTCCTTTTCAGTTTTAATCGGCTTATCAACATTTAGACTATTGGAAATACTTTGAATAACAAAAAGCCACAGTATCGATCAATCTACTTATTTCATCAACCTTACCAATATTAAAACAGGCCCAAGTTGCTAAAATACCATTAGCGTTTGTTTTTAAAGACCATTCCCAGCTATTACCCTCGCCCACAATCCAATAAACCGCGGCTCCAGCTTCAATTTTCGAAATTCACAATTCACTTTTGAAAAACGACTTCGACCCCCCTGGCCCGAAAAGCAGCCGAACAATTACATCACTCACCAGCCTTCCGCGGGCTTCCTCTCGGCACCTCGGTCTATATCTCTCGAAGGCTTCGAGCTCTCTCTCTCGCGAAAGCGGCGTTTCTATTTGGTTATGAACGCGTCATAAATTCGACCGGCAGAACCCGTGCTGCAGCCCGAGGGGGTGGGAGAGAGAGAGGGTGAGAAAGCCGGCGGCGCTTGTTTTATGCTCTCTGCCCAGGAGAAAGAGAGAGAGAGAGAGAGAGAGAGAGAGAGAGAGAGAGAGCGAGTACACCTGCCCGCATAATTCTGCAATGCGGTTGAAGGCGCCTCTACGTACACAGGGACGCCGCGCCGCTCACCTACAGGCGCGGGCACACGGAAAGAGAGGGTTGCTTCCGCCCCTGGGCTCTCTCTCTCTCTCTCTCTCTCCCTCTCGGGCCACGTGACCCTAATGCACCTCATCCAGCAGCTGAACTCGCAGGCCCGGCGAGAGATAGTCGTTGCCGCCGCCGCCGCCGCTGCTGCTGCTGTCGCAGCGATATAACGGCATCAAGGCCTTCCTCTCTCTCTCTCTCTCCGACTCTTCGTAATTCAGCATGATAAATTCAAACAGACGCTTCGGCGCACCGACTAACGCGCATCAACGTCGAGCATCTCTCGCTCCCCGATGTTTGTCGCGGCTCTCTCTCTCTCTCTCTCTACGGCCTCGGCGTTTTCACGGTATTAGGGGAGGGGAACGCGACGCACGTGGCGCGCAGCACACCCCGGCGACGCGATTACCATTTGCGCGGACTTTGATGGCCCTCCGTCAGAGGGTGGGGGAGGGGCTGGATTGCAGGTTTTATTGCTGCTTGCCCCGCCGGATTATGGAAGATCGGGGCGGGAAAGTGAAAGGATGCCGCGTTCGCCGCTCCGATGATTTACGAGGGCTTTATGCGAGGTGCTTCCCGGCGCGATCCTTTCACGAATATCGTCGAAACGTCCCTGGACGCGCAATCCGCGGGGTTATACTCCTCGGGAGGGAGAGAGGTTACACGCTTTTGAGGAAGCTTGACGCTGAAACGGATAAAGAGGCGGATCGGAGAAATCAACGGGATTTTGACGCGAGATGCGCTCGGCAATTATTTACGAAGCGCTCTGCCAACTTTCGGCTCGCTTGTTTCACCCACCTATTCGGAGGCGCGAGAAACGTAGGGTCAACTCCTTTTCAAATTGGTCGGGTACGGAGTCACTGAACGGAGCGGACACTTTAATATTTGCTCTAATGTTTTATCAGTCGATAGACCCGTTCAATTGTTCAGACGCATATTTACAGTATAAATTAAGAAAAGGATATTTCACTATTGGTACTGGAATATTTAATTTTTACTCAGCCTTCCTTATAACTCTTTGATTCATCACAAAATCCACAATCTGTACTTTACAAAACTGCTATCCTAATACGTTCGTAATCTATTATTTAAACCTATTTTCACCCTTATTACAATTCAAATAAACTCACCTTTTTTAACCTACAAATTAACAATACACCGTCAGAAGACACGTGCACCCCGCCACTCCTCGGGCAAAACTTCGTTATCTCCGAGAGCAAACGCACCCGGCGATCTCCCTCGCAAGAAGCGACATCCGCGGGACGACGCGCAAAGTGCACCTTCGCTAAGCGAAAAAAAGAATGTTAGCACTCGAAATCCGCCGGCATCTCTCTCTCCCTCTCCCTCTCCCTCTCGGTACAAGCCCCCTCGGCTCGAGTGCACGCCTCGAGGAGCTTCAGCTATCGATCTAATCTTAAATTCATATTCTCGCCGCGGCGCCGAACTCGCTGACCTATCGACGCCCCAAGGGCGACGTACCCGCGCGCGACCTCCCCCCTCCCCCGAGCGGCCGCGGAATCGGAGAAAGAGAAAAAAAAGGGAGCCGCTGTATATCCGGGTGAGATATTTAAATTGCGGGGGGAGGGGGTTGTTGTTATGATTGGTAGGCTTCGGTGTCGGGACGCGGGATATATGTCGGTAATATTAACCGGCGAAACTTTCATTGTAACTGGATAATGGGGAATCGCTTGAGCAGTCTCGTTTCAGCTGATCGATGAGTAATTGGACGCGCGAGCCGTAAATCTCGGGGTACGACGGGTTGCCGGCTGGAGCTACTTTGTAATTATCTTTCTGCAAAGTGAATTTAATATTCACCCCTTGAAGTGCTCCTCTAAGTGTTTCGAGAGCAACAAACGATTGAAAAAGTATATATGCAATAGACGCTTTATTAGAAAATGACAGTTTACAATTACTTCGTTTAACAGAGACAACTCAGATCCTCGAAAGAAATAAAGATTCGTACAAACAGCGTTTAAAGAACGTAAACCCAGAATTTAAAACTCGAACCTCGAGAGCTCCATCAAAGTTTTAACCCCTCAAGAAGCTCCGCGGCTCCCGAAGAATTTTTCCCCAAAGCCGCGCGGTCAAGAACAAACATCCCCCCCGGCATTTAACATTAACAAGCGAGTATCAACCCGCGCTCTCGCGCGTCTGTCCATCAAGGAGATTACCCAGGATCGGCCGGGAGCACGAGGCGGCGGCGGCGGCGGCGGCGGATCACGTGAGGGCGCACGTAGCGGGGCGCCCGCCGGTCGGACGTCCACGGGCGCGCGCGCGCGCCGGAAGTTGTTTGGCGTCGCATCGGACTTGGCGGCACAGAGCGCCGGGGCGACCTCCTCTCCTCGTCCCGGAGAGGTGTCACGTTCCCGCGCAGCTTCCTCATTAAAATTCATAAGACCTGCGAGGGAGGGCTGCTGCTGCGTCTTTCTCCCTTTGCCGCCAGGTGGAGCGGCTCCCCCCCCCCGCCCCGACCATCAGGTATTTATGAGGCGCGGCGCAGCCGCTCATTCTGTTGATCTTGGGGAATTCGACGGTCCACCGCTCGGTTTCGGCCGCGATCCGACCTGGCTTCGGCTCTCTTCGATAGTTGAGCAAGTGATACGCTCCGGGCGCTTCAAAGCCGGAGAGCGCTGATGAGCCGGAAAAATTGGGGGAGAAAACACTGTTTCGGAAGATCGTTTCGCGTTGTTAAAGGTGCTTTCTCAAGGGAGAGTTAGACGCGACTTGTGAAAATGGCGAGTTTTCTTTTTGGTTTTTTCAATCGCTAAAAGTAGATGAATCGACCGGTTTTTGATACGCAAATGTTTCCATAGTAGCTTGTAGATTGATTGAGTACTTAAAATTCTACCAATTAATATCGCATATTGAAAAAATGAAAAAGTATAACGAAACTGAATTTTTGTTACACTTTAAAATTTCGAAATTGATTAAGTTTAATTCAATTTCCCGGTATTTTTGCTGCAAATTAACTTTGAAACAGCGCAGCGTTTGTTAACGGAGCGCGCTGAACATGTAACCGTCATTTTAATTATAACTTGATAAATTGCATTGGCTCTTTGAAAATTCTTCGCTAAAAATCTTCCTTTGTTCATCCTCGCGTTCATAATAATAATAACGCGATTTCGGGCGCCGCCCCGAAGAATGCCGTAAAAGCTTTTCACTAATAAAGTTAGTTCTTGACGCCGTATTCAAACTTCATTATCTCGTCACGTTACTCTCGAGCCTCAAAATTCACAATAACGCAACCCACTACGCCAGTATTTTCAGATTCCCGGAGAGTTTGACGCTTTACCTACACTCCTGTATTTACAATTGTTACCCGGGCATAATGTAACCTCCCTAAAGCAGAAAAAGCATAACTCGGTAAGTTGGAGACGCGCGACGCCTTCATTATTAAAATACCCTTTCAGGATTCCGCGAATTCCACCTTTGCGTGGGCTTTATTTGCTTTATTAGCGGTTTGTCGGGGTTTCGATCGATAAATATTTCGTGGTTCTTTAGTCTCATGAGATTCCGAGGCAAAAAGTAGAGGAACGGAAGGGGGGTGATCTACATTTTTCGAGAAAAGCCCTCGAAGAAAAATTCTCAAAAAATGCAAATTGCAGCTCGCAACGAGAGAGAGAGAGTTACGAAAATATCTGAAATATTTCGGGGGCAAAAGAAATTGGGAACAATTTTTTTAGTTTGAACATTTTTTACATCGCGTTCTATTGTAATCATTACTATTTCATTCTAACCTATTATTAATTGCGCTTCACCTTGTAATTATTTCAATAATAATGCATTTCAAAATAACTTTCCACTGCATATACTCTTCCAACAGCCGCGAACAGATTTTACATCAACGAGCGACTCAAGAATCCTTCGAACAGCCAAGCCAACGCTCTTACTCGTCGCTTTGTTTCCATTCGCAGCCTCGTTGCGTCCACTCCCTTCCCCCCGTAAACCCCCTCGTTCCTCTAAAACCCTACAGTGATCACTCCCGAGTACCCCGCCTCATTGGCGCTTAAATTTTCCCCGGCAAAGGTATAGGGTTCGGCCTCGTCCCTCTCTCACGTAGGGCATCGGGCGCGAGGGTCACGTGAGCAGCTTCCGGCGTCCTCTCTTCTTGTTCTTCTTCTTCTCGGGCCGCGCGGTGCCTCTGTGTGCACGTACGGAACTCTGTGTGCGCACTTACGTTCCTCCTCTCTCTCGGCCAGGTGGAGGTCGAAGTGCGCCAGGTGCTACGGCAAATTACAACCGACTTCGCCGGGGCTCCGTGGGAGAGAGAGGGAGGAGAGGGCTTGTTGTTGTTCTTGTTGTGCGGGATTCCGAGGCTCGAGTTTCTTAGGCGAGGAGTTCGCCGCGACGGTTTTCGATTACCTTCTCTCTCTCTCTTTCTCTCTCTCTCTCTCTCTCGGACGGGGTCAGGAGTCGATTTCGCCGCTGTTCGCCGCGGAGGTTAAGTCCGCTCGTGCGGATGATTCGCGAGGTCGCTTCGTAGGAGCCTACCCGGATTAATGGGATTGGCGCGCTGACGATTTGCTTGATTGGGGATTGACTTTAATTATTAACTTGGATTTCTTTCTATGGGGAGATGCTTTCTGCTTGCGAGCGAGGCAGGCAATGAGTGCTGAATTGGGGTTGCTGAACGGTATTAAGTTACAGGGGTATTAGATTTTAGGGGTCAATAAGTCTTTGAGAAAAGTCGCAGTTATGTTCATTACAGAAGTTACGATGACATTATATTCAGGATCGCAATCTTGAGTAATATTTTTAATTAGACGTAATGCGACAATCCTTATTTCAATTTAGATTGTCAAATGGATCGCGGTCAAGCATTAAAACCATATTTTCACTTCTTCGTAATCTAAAATGCCCGAGCTTTTACGCACAACTTCAATCTCCCGCAAACCTTCCACCATCAGAAAACCTACCCCATTTCCTTATTCCCCCCGAAACCCCTTTCCACCCCCCGGCGCCGTCAATTATCACCCGATCGCATCGTCCTCCCCGCGCAATACACAGCCTCCGCGGCCAACCTCAAAGCCCCGAACATCTCGCCCCGCATTAAAATAAAGATCCGGGGGCTCGAAAAGCTCGAACGCCGTCGTCTGCGGCGCGCGCCGTGGAACAAAAAAAAAGGGGGGGAGAGGAAAGAAAAAAGAAACGTGTCGGCGCATAGATGTCGCGTGCCCGCTGGAAAGCTCGAGAGGTCGAGACCACTTCTGGTCTGGCGCGCGCACACTTCAGACTCTCCCGCGCGCGAGAGCGGAGAGAGGGCGGCTTATCGCTCGCGCGAATCGGTCTTTTCTCCGCGAGCAAAACGTCTGATCCTTTGTTTTCGAGCCCCCCTCCGCCAGTCGAGACTCGGGAATGTCGACCCCATCCCCACCTTCCCTCGAGTGCAATGCGGAAGAATAACAGAGGATTGAAAGCTCCGCCTGTCGCGGCCCCTTTCGTTCGCCGCGTTTTAGGCGCCGGAACAATCGCACTAATTATACTATTAGTTTTTAGGAGGGAACGCTTTTTTTTTCGCGGTTCTAATTAAGAGTGGTTTAAGAACAATTTTTTTGCGGTTAGCGTTGGATAACGGGTTCTTTTAATGATCTTGATGCAATAGAGCTTTTTTTTTTAATGACTTCAAAATTTGGTTTTTAATGACAGGGTGGTTGAAGTTTCTTGGTTTCTCGCAGACAGGAAATGGACTTGTGCGTTTTCTGAAAAAATTAAACTGACGGCAACTTGCGTTGGAAGTAACGAGTGAATAAAATAATTACAAAATTATATGAAACGTATACGCAGCAGAGAAAATTTCTCGTTATAAAATGGAATTTCAGTGTAGTCCAAATTACTTGTAGGACGTTCAAGTTTCAAAAAGCAGCTGCCTCGAATATCAAATCAAACAAAACGGATCGTTCACCCGAATTGCCGAGATTTCAAAAAACTTTCGAGCTACATTCCCGAAAATCGTACCCTCTCTGGCCTCTCCGACAATCGCTCTTCTCTAATTACAATTGTAACTCCATAACTTGTTTGTCCGTACGGCTTCCAATTTCTCGCATGGTTTTCCGTTGCTTAATTAAATTTACACGTTCCTACGACTTCCCCCCCGCGCGCCCCGAGAGCCTCCTGGAATTGTTAAACGCAACGTAAACGCTGATTACATTTTTCCCGGCGCTGCGCGACGACCCTCCAAAAAACACGATCCCCGCTCCGCGCGCCTCTCCAAATTCCGCAAAAAGCCATTCGAAAGAGCCGCAGAATTACAAATTAAAGCGCCACCCCTCTCTCTCTCTCTCTCTCTCGAGTCCCCGCGCGCCTAATTGCGAGTCTCCTCGGCGCGCGAGCGACAAATGACAAGCGGCTTTTTGTCGAGCCGCTTGTCAATTAAGTTATATACGAGCCGTCGGCCGGCTCGTCGTAATTATCGCGAGACCTTCGGGCATCGAGCGAAAAAGCCATATCCCCCGGAATTGTCTGGGCTATGATTTTTCAATCTCCCGCGGAGCGTCTGTCGTCGTCGTGCCCCACTTTTTTCGCCCCCGACCTTTCGGGGGGATGTACGAGAGAGAGAGAGAGAGAGAGAGAGGCCGAAACACGGCTGTAACGGATTTGAAATAAACGGACTTTAAGCTCGTTCGTCGGGCTGCAGAGGCGCGCGCGGCGACGATTCTTTTTACACGCGCCGGTCTCGCTGGAAATATGGAATGTTTTTTCAGGCATTTTTTCGATTTATCCGCTCCGACGGGGAAAGGGTAAATATTGCTTTAGTTTAAAAAGCGCATTTTATTGATGTGCATCGTGTTTCTTTTTTTTTGGCCGATCGGCACGAAATGATAGATAATTGTAAATATTTGCTCTTTTAATAAACTGCATAATTCAATTTCTTCAAAGCGTCGTTGGGCCAGAATTCGCTTCCTTGTTGTTGAAAATTCAAAACTTGCTATTTAAAAGAAATTTATATTTAATATCACTCCGTGTAATTCTAAAAAAAAAGAAGGCCTCGTAAACGCCTGGATTTCCTCGCAGTAAAGTAAGTGAAAACGATAGTAAAATAAAAAGAAAAAAAAAATGAAAATGAATACCCGGGAATAAACGTCTGTACTTCAACTGTTGCGTCTACGAGGATGATGAAATTGCTCGTGCTAACCTCAAAATCATCTCCCCCGTCACATTTTTACGCGCTCGGCGGCAATGCGCGCCCGCCCTTTTTCATCCCTCCCCTCCTCCCCCCCTCGGCTACCGCGGTAATATCCTGTTTTACGCGCCGCCGCAAAACTCCAATATGGCTTTTTTCACTTATGCACGATCGCTTTTACGGGCGCGCGCGAGCTTTTGTGCGCGCGCGGCGTCGCACTTTTGCGAGAGCGACTTTGTCCGCCTTGTAAGCGACGGAGGAAGAGGAGAGAGAGAGAGAGCGATCGATCCGGAGTGAGATATTAACCCATTAATACCCCTGGGAAAACCGTTTGATCCGCTGCCTCGTTGAATGCAGAGAGCTTACTTATACGCCCTGTTGATATTTTCGAGGGCGGAGAACTTTTTTTCTTTCTTTCGGATTCTTTATGGAGTATTATGCTTCTCGCTCTTTGCGAAATTCGTAAGGAAATGGCATTTGCTTTTTTTTTTTGTTTTTGGATTATATTTTGTTTACTCTGCATAAGCAACGTTGATGTCGTGCTGTGACATTTTTAGTATTCTACTTTTCTCTTTGCAAAAAGAAGTTTCTGTCTTTGACAGTTATACAATGAAATGAAGTAAAAAAGCATCTTTGTTTTCGATTTGTTTTTTGAGAGGGAAAAGTCAAGTAAACAATCATTTATGCAAATGCGTTATACATACACTATCTTAAAAAGAATTCAAAATTTAACAGAAAGCATTCTACTGATCCAGTAAGCAGCGGCTTTTAAAATTAAAGCATCCCACCACTTTCTCTAAACGAACAATTAATTATTAACAAACACCGACAAAAACGATTGAAAAAGGCGCTTGATAAAATCCGAATGACACGTGATCGCTAACGGTAGCGGGCGATGATCCCTGCATTATGCATTCCCACCGCCGGCGAGACTAAGGAGTCTTTATGCATTCCGTGTTTTATGTATTCCGCATATCGAGCAATACGAAATTCAACGGTTTAGGTCGTTGCCTCCGCGGAAGGAAAAAAAGAAAAAAAAAAACGTTCGTTACGCGAGACACGACAATCATTACGAATTTATCGTAATTTCGATGTATTCGGAGAGCGGCTTAGTACGTTTCTGGAACGAAGCCTGGCGATTGTAATAATGTGCTTTATCGAACGACGGAAGAAGTTGGGAGTCCATTGATCAGGAGTTTTCTTTGGAAATTTAAAGGGGATATCCTTTCGCTCTTGAAATTTTAAAGTACGAACTTCCGTCGATCGTTTATTTAAAAAAAAAAAACGAAAACTATTTTCATTTTCTTTTGTTTTATCTTTACAATATCGATTTTTCAAACCTCATTTCAAGTTTATTCGATACTTTTTTAAACACTAAACTTATTTGAAATTCATCGCTGCAATCGATTTGTATCGTTCCTTCATTACTAGACTCCGTCTACCTCATAAATAATCGAACCCACACCTCGAAACCAATAACTAAAATATATAGACCAATTCCCTAAATCAAATCAGCCCTCCCTCTCCGCGATTATGCAGTCCTCAAAAATAACCCAGAAAAAAAAGCTTGCTTCAAAATCAAACCCTATTTCGCCCGGGGCGGTCTCCATTACAAAGTCTTCGATTTACATCTTAAATAAACGCGAAACGGCAACGGCTCCCCGGCAGGAAAATCCGGCGCTCCTGCGGCGCGTAATAAATTATTTTAATTTCGCGTCGCCCCGATGCAGGAGAGAGAGAGAGAGAGAGAGAGAAAGAGAGAGAACTGCAGCGGCTTTCCCACCCGGGGGGAAAACAGGCGCAGCGTCGGGCAAATTTAATACGCCCCGACGAATTCCACGTCGCTGCAGTTCTCCCTCTCCCCCGGGGGAGTCTCGGGGACCCCGGGCTTTCTTTCCCTTTTTCGGGAAGGGCCGCGCGTTTTATTGAGTAGTCCCCGCGTATATGAGGCGCGCGGCCGGGGATTAGCATTTAGATTGTTTTCGCGCATGTCCGAATCCATTGCGAGGCGCGGGACAATGGCTGATGATTGTCTGGGAATTTAAGTTGATTTCGGGGTCGTCGGTCAAAGGTGGGGTTTTGGGGAAGAGTCGTGCGAGTTTTGGGCTGATGGTTATTTGATTGTGCGTCGGGGGGGCATTAAAGTTTTAAATTTAAGCTTCGTTTGCTTCGAATGGGGGAGGCGCTCTTATTTTAAAATTTATGCGGATAAGCTGCGTTTTTCGCTGTTTCGGGGGGAGGAAATAAATGTGGTTATCATAATATTGTTATAATGAGTGCACGCGAATTCTTTTCAAATGGACATCGTTCTAAAAAATGCATGCAAAATTTTTAATCTCCGCCGTTCTGCGATAAGTACCTTACTGCATAAATTATCTTAGATCCAATAAGTAAGATTAATAAGTTAATAGTAAGTCAGATTCAATCTTTCGTTGAAATAATAATTACCAGTAAAAGGATTTGCACAAAATTGGCACACTCCGTTTAAATGCTAATCATTATAATATCGATATAGCTAACCTTAATTCATACATTTTAAAATAACGAACCAATCAATCCTGAAAAGTACGCAAAAACCTTCGTCACCTTCAAAAAACCGCTCGAAGCAACGTTCCGCCCAAAAAACTCCGACGATTCGCTCTTTGCCCGCGCCAGTCGGCCGGCGAATCGAAAGTGCGTGCGCCACGCGACGGGAAGTTTAATGCGCTTCCGGGGAAAGTGCGCGTGCCGGCCTATAATTGTCGACGTACGAGTGCGCGCGCGCGCGTGCGTGCCCGTAGTTTCGATTTAATGCGCGAACTTCGCGAAGATAAGTCGGTGCCAGCCGTTTAACTGCCTTCGGATTGTTTTTTTTTGCCTTCCTCCTTCCTACCTCCTCCTCTCGTGTCCCCTCCCCACCGCCGCCGCCGCCGCCGCGCCGCTTAATGATGAATATTGATTTTTCGCGCCGGATTTCCATGGAAAGTGCAGCCCGCATAAATGCATATCCGCGCGGCGCGGGGGGATGAATATTTAGCCGGGATTCCGGGCGAGAAATGTTATAATGGATATGACGATTTATTATACGATTGACAAGCTGCACTTTCTTAGCTGGATTGTATTGTGACTAAAGTGTTAGTTTTAAGTACAATAGAATTTTTTTCGCGATTATATCGCTGATTTTCTTCGATGATTGTTGTTTGCTTTACAAATATTAAAATAAGCTATCCGAGGGTTCTTTTTTTAATTTAATTAATCTTTTGAAATTAATTTTGACTTCAAATTATTAAAAACTATGTCAGTCGTCGATTCCAAATCTCCCCGGACCGTCAAAAAGTCCTCTTTCTGCTTTTTGAAAAAAAAGAGCTATCGCTTTTATCCATTCATTCTTTCAACATCGGAAGAAAAGGGCAGTCGGCCCGAAGCGCCGATGGTATCGCCATAAAGCAATTGGCTTCCCCAGGAACAAAACCCATCTAAAATCAATCGGTGCGAAGGGAAAAGGGCAGGCGGCTCGAATCGTGCTCGTTAAACATACAGGGTGGATAGTATAGACAGTCAACGCGCGAGAGAGAGAGAGAGAGCCGCCTTTTTGTTAAATATTGAGGGCAAACTCGCGGCGGGTCCCGTGAATAATGCCTCGTCGATTATTCGTTTCAATTCATTCATTGACCTGCGGTGTCGGAGTCGCTCCGCTCGCCAATTCACGTCCTGTTTGTCTATCTGTTTCTGCACCCCCAACCACCTACCCTCCCCCCCCCCATCCCCGTCCCCGACGCTTTTTTTCGCTGCACGCGCAAACTTCATAAATTCGGAATGGCTCCCGAAGCGCTCGTTCGACTTTCTCTCGTTGGGTCTATTATTTATTTTGCTCTCTCTCTCTCTCTCTCCCTCTCTCCTTTTTGCGCGCCGGCGCGATCGTACTTTTCAGCGAATCATTATAGCGTTTGCGCGAGAGAGAGAGAGAGAGAGAGAGAGAGCGTTTAGGAGAGTGTCGGGGGAATTGTTTGGGAGAAATTAGTAGGTGTTCTGGGAAGTTAATGAGTGACTGTCTACTTTGACTGTCGCTACTTTGAAATTGTCTGCTTTAGCAGGTATCTGTTGCTAATTCTAATTGTTCTGTAAACTGGTGTGAAAGCTGCGAGTTTAAATAAAGTTTTACCGGGAAAACGGAAATTGAATTTCACTTACCGATGAGTAGTTTGTTTTTATTTGGGCGTAAAAATTTAATCGTTTAACATCTTTATTCTCGATATTTCAGCAGTTTGTCTGACTATACTCAACTTATACTACTTATTAAATTTAAAAGCCCCTTTTCAATTGTATAGAATTTCTTTTTAATTTAACGTATACAAAAGATAAAACAACTAGAAATAAATGTTATTGATTTTTAATACAAAATAATGTACTTCTAATGAAAAACGACACATTTTTTACATTTCCTGCCTAATAAACCCAAGCTGATAATACGTCCAAGCTGAGCTTCTTTCCTCACTTTTAATAAACACTACCAATCATCCTTGCCTCCAAAAAACCTCCCAAAAAGCGTTCAAAACGCCGTGCCTCGGCGGCAATCGTAATTCCGCCTTCCCTTCCGCTCCAAGATTAACCAAAGCTCGTCGCGCGCCTCTCGCATCAGCGAGCGATGGGCGTCGCTTTTCGCACCTACGCGCATAAAAAATACGGCCTCGCTCAGGCACTGTAAACAAAGCGGCCCGGGCGCACAAAGCCCCTCTCTCTCTCTCTCTCTCGCCGGCAAATAAAGCCGCGTAAACACACGGGCCGCCGGACAGCGCGGCCGTGTTTGCAGCGATTTCTGCCGCCGCCGCCGTCGCCGTCGATCCGGATGTAATCGAAGTTCGTTAGTCTCCGAGCGCGACGAAATGAAATTAATCGCCGCCTGTCGGTAGGAAGGCTTTTTTTTCGTTATATTTCAGTTTTTTTTTTTTTTTTAATTTGGGACAGAGCCGATTGGGGTGTAATGGACGAAGTGACGCAGCGACCGGAGCTGCAAAGTAATGGCCAGTTAGAAATTGTTTATGAGGTTGATGCGGAATATTCGGCCAGTTTTCGGTGCTTTAATGAATGCGGTATTTTATTTTTGTAAACTTGTGGAGGGCTGAATTTTTATATTTCTTTATCTTGAAACTGCGCGGGTTTGTAACCGAAAATATTCAAAAATGTGAAAATGTGAAAAAGAGGCAGATGTAAACTTAGGAAAATGAATAATTTTACTGAAAAAAGGTTTTCTGTAAAAAAGTAGTTCTCAAATTCCCATAACAAATTGAAATGGTTAAAGTCTCACCAAATATTTACATTTGACGGCTGTTACTACAAGAAAATTATTGCCACTAAAATAAGAAAGTAATTTACAATCAAACATAAAACAATAACATCCTTCTCGAGTCATTTCTCGAAAACGGAATTCCGAGCGAAGAGGAGAAGTCAATTTGACGGCGAGCTATTAAATCTCACTCGGTTTCGAAAGCTTACAAGCCATAAACTTTCCCTTGACTTACTCCGCGGGCCCTTAAGATTACCGGAATTTCCGTTTTTATGAAAACTCCCCGGTAAATTGTGTTCCCTCCCCTCCGCCCCCCACCCTCTGCTTCTATCTCCCATTCTATCTCCCGACTGCATTAGATACAGACAAGATCCGGCTGTACTTAAAGAAAAGGAACACGCGCCCATTACGTTGTTAAGCTTAATAGCTAATTAGAGTAAAAACTTCCGGCGGACGCTACTCTCTCTCCCTCTGCCGGCTGCTTTTTCCCCCGCTCTTTCAGACTGCTTAATGACCATTTTCAAACCGTGCGTTCAACGGTATGAAATTAGTTTTCAAATTGAAAGCTCCAGATCTCTCCGCTTTCTTTTGTTCCGGTATAAAAAAAAAAGAGAGAGGAGAGGCAAGAGACAAAGAGAGGGGGGACTTCGGGGAAGTTCTGATTTGATTGTAAAATTGATTCCGAGGAAACTTTTTCAATATTTCTTTTTTAAAATTGCCCCCTTAACTCGCATTTAAATCCAGACGCCGCTCGATCCGGCTCTCGTCTGGAATTGAAAATTTTATCTTAAAAATGACAAATCGCGGAGAGAGAGAGAGAGAGAGAGAGAGAGAACATCTTCCTCCTGCGATCGCTAAGATTTTAATTCGGTAATTACGAAGTTCGATTTAAATTTTGTAATTTAATGAAAGTTCGGCAACTTATTTTTAGTGGCCCCACCACGGCTCATTACCTCTGCCCGACTAATGAGCGAAAGGTGAAGTGAGCGTACATGAAATTGCGTTTAATCTGAAATTATGAGTTGAAATATGATCCTGAAAAAATTATGAAAAATCCCTTTTTAAGAATTAAATTTCTTTCGTAATGAGGAAAATAAGAGAGCTCAATTGCGAATTCTATTAAACACGTTTTACTTAATGGGCGCTCCAATTCTCTGATTCTGCAGTGACATTTCACGTTTCAACGATAAAAGTCTGTAATGGAATACTTAATTTTTGGATCATTGTAATCATAAAGAAATTATATTCTTAAGTTTATCAATATTGATTTGAAGGCTGTTCAATGTATATGTAAAAGAAATTACAGTTACATTCGAGGCCGAGAATCTTGAAATCTCTAAAAACCTCAATTAGATTCTTTTTACTTAAATTATTGAAAAAGTAGTAACTTTTAAGTAAAAAGTTTAATAATCCCTTAAATTTTGATAGATTATCTCTATAGTAATTTTCTTAAAAATCCCCGCAGACAAAGTTGACAATAATAATTTTAATTAAAATTGCAACATTGTAATTCATCCCAACCTTTTCTCGTCAAAGAAGATCACCTTAAAGCTCGTCATTTACCCGGTGTACTCCAACTTGCGTGAGAGATGTAAGAAAGCGGAGCTTCTTATCCTTTCGGAGCGCACTTTGTCGCGAAATCCCTCGCAAGCCTCTTTACATCCCTTTCGCAAAGTAACACTCGATCAGGTAAACATTTTCTTCCGGCGTAAAGCGACACCTCGACACGGTTACCGTCGCTTTAGTTCCCTCCTTATCATCCACGCCTCGATAAACCTTCGATCCTAACCTCACTTTTTCCCCCGAAAAGCGCCGAGAGTTATATCCGCGCGAATAAATCGCGCGCTGTCTTAATGACCGAAAAAAGCAGAGGTTCCGCATTAACGCCGCGCTTTTTCGCTCATTACTTTGAAATCAGCGCGCGAATTTCCTCCTCCCCCCGGCTGAAAACAAGCATTAACGCGCCCCGGCAAAACAGCGCCGCCGCGCATATCTAATTCGCCGGGGAACAAAGTGCCCTTTGAGGCGGAGAGCGAAAAACGAGCGACGCATTAAAAATGCCTTTTTCTCTCTTTCTCTGCGCAGGGACGCCTGCCACGAGGCCTGGACGGAGCTGCGCCAGTCGCCGATGTTCGGCTGCATCTGCCCGAACAACGGGGCGAAGAAGCGCTGCGACAGGATCTTTTCAATGGTGAACCACAATCCCTGCATCGGTAAGTACGCGGATTCGCGGGTAGATTTTGCGAGCTGAAGGAGTGAAGGAAAATTTGAGAAGCTATGGTTTCCGAGGAATTATGGATTGCACGAGGAATTTCATGTATGGTATATTAGAGATTTGTCGCGTTAATTGCAGTCTGAATAATAATAATCATTCGTCTACTTTAGAAAGGATATTATTAATGATTAAAAAAAGAATGTTAATACGATTAACTGTTAGTATGCTAAATTTTGCAACAGTGATTTATAAACAATTTAGAAACATATTCAGTTTTTTTGTGCAACCATATATGAACTTCTATGTTGCAACAAATAGTGTAAGATAATTTTAACAATCCTTATCATATAATCACGTCTATTTATATAAAAATAAAGTTGGTATATGCAACTGTACGTGATTATATGCTTTTTAAGATCTAAATTACATTTTTGTCGGATCTTTTTTTTATTATTATTATCTAAATGTCATGTACAGATAACAACACTGTGTATACCGGTAACATCGTCTCGTGGGTTGATACTACTTATTTATATATACAGCATATATACTATATTTTTACGTTTATATCCGTAGCTTTTGGTAGAATCTCAATTTTGTCGAAGCATATCTTTTTGTTAGTGTATAATTTGCACATGAAATTCAATGCTTCTATATATACATATCAGTAATGATTTTTTCTTTTGCGACTGTAAACATTATTCAGCCTCTGACGATGGTGCATACATATATATAGTATATATATATATATATACATTTCGTTTATATAAAATTGCTTTATTGACATTTCATTTCTGTGTGACTCTAGTATTTTAATCTGAGTATATATATATAATCATATATTTCGATTTTTATTATCGTTACTGTGGTCGTTATCATTGATATAAGAGAGTAAGGCTTTTAGAATGCGACTCGTGCGGACGAAATTGAATTATTCCTGCGTGGGATAATATTGATAGCGTACGGAGTTTAATTAAGGGAATTGTAAATTTACCATTATTCAACAGGGAACCTTAGTTTAGGTAAAGATCTACTTGTACCTGAAGCACAAATGGACTTAATAGGCTTATTCTTAAGGAAATCCTAATTATAATGGACCGCAGCTTGAACTGCAGCTTAAACTTCATAAATAGTCATGCGTTAATTAAGATTAGCAAAAGAAATATTTAAAAATTATAGCGTTAATTGCCTTAGTTGCGAGATCCTCTTTAATAATGCATTCGTAATAAGATTAAACTTTGGACGATAATTTTCAATTGATAAAAATTTAATAAAGAACTATTTATTTGATGAGTGTAATAAAAAAGTTTAATTTGCATCAAGATACTAATTTCACTATAATCTTTTATGAATGAGCAGATATACGTATGTTAATAATTAAAGTACAAATATAACTTCAATCCAAAAGTGGCTGAACACTTTTAAATTTAAACTTGTCTTAGCTATTTCAATAAACTGTACATATTGCACATTTTTAAATCCAGAAGACACTTTATCGCTTCTAAACGTCCAGTAAACCCAAACGTCTAATAATACGCACAAATGGCAACGACACCAGAAACCACGCCGAATCCATCGTCTGCTTTCCAATAACAGGTAATATAGGTAAGCAGCTCGAATGCCGGGAAGTTTCCCACCTCACAGTCAAAAGCAGCGGCAACCGCTCCCAATTAAAGTATCGAACAATTCGACAGTCAAAATTGCCAAAGACCAGAAGGAAGGACTAGCGGCGGCGGCATATCGCTCTTTCCTTAATTACCGCCGGGCCTATCGCGATATAAACCCGACTTTATCGGCTCGACCTTAATTTCGGCTCGGCTCTCTCTCTCTCTCTCTCTCTCCGCGGCGGCTAATTACCGGCGCGGCGCTGGCGAGTTTCGCGCGACCTAATAATTCATTTCTACTTCTCGCTCGTTTTTTCTTACAACTCGACGCTCTTCGATCTCGAGGCCGGTAATTAATGTCTTTATCGCGGGGCGCCCCGACGCGGATAACAAAGTACTCGCGGGGATGCTCGATTATTAAGGGTCATTGCGTAATTAGCGTCGGCTTTGCGGAGAGAGAGAGTTCTCTCTCTCTCTTTTTTTTTTGTTGCTGTTTTTAATTGTCCCGCTTTTTGCCGAGACTCGACGAGCGATGCCTTGCGGAGCTTTGCGCTTTTTGCGCCGAGCTAAGGGAAATCGAGGCTAACCGGTTTATTGCCGAGCATTTTTTTTGCTCTCTTTTCAATGTCAGGTTTATACTCTTTTGCTGAACTCGGAGTGAAAGGACGTGTAGTGCTAAATGAGCAGTGGGAAAGCGGAGGAACGTCTGACGATAGCCTATACTTGATTGATTTCTAATTTTACGTACAACTTTTTTACTCTTGTGGTTGGACAAGTCTTTAGTTATGAAAAAAGTTGTTAAACACTTTTAGTTTATGTTTTGGTAAGATTTTCGATCTCACGCAAAGGCAAATTTTAACTAATAAATTACATAGGTATCCCACTGATTTCTAAAAAAAGCTCCGATATACCCTTTTAAAAGCAACTTTCTCCGCCCTTTCCGACGCCGCGCCAACTTCTCAAGTTTCAATCAACTCCAATCCCGACTCTCGTCCAAGCTCAACTTTCTCCGCCGATACACAAAACCCCCCAGTTTTCGCCGTCCGTTTCTCTTTCTCGAAGGCGGCGCCCCGTCAAGCTCAGGCCCTTTAAAAGTCCGCCGCGTCTATCGAGCGTCGATTTTTCCGCTCTTTGATCGGGGGCCGGCGGGCAGAAATTTAACGCACAGGCCTGCTTTGTAGCCTGGCCGGCGGCTTTGCCCGATTTCTCGAGACAAAGGCGTCAATTGCAGCGGCGCGGCTCGATTCGCACGTCGGCTGCACTCGTTCGCCCCTCTCTCTCTCTCTCTCTCTCTGTGAGCGCCGATGATTTTTGCTTTGCTGTTTTCCGCCAAGTTTTCGGAGCAAAGAGCAATCGGCCGCGGCGTTTGATGTGTCAACACAGTGGAAACTTCTCCGGAGTCGAGGCCCGCTGATTCGTTGGGCCGCGTTCTTTTTGAATTCGCGAAGGCTTTCTTGCTCTTCTCGAGCTTCTGGGGTAGAATTCTGTGGAAGCTGTCGGAACTCTAGAATCAGAAGAGTGCTAGATTAAAACTCTCTCTGTCAAAGTGAATCTCGGGTTTGTTAAATTGGCGTCTCTTTTAAAATTGACTAATTGTAAGAGCACTGCTAAAATCTTGCGAAAGTTTCTTCAAGAAACAGTGACATTCCTTACCGAGCTTCAAAAAGCCCTTTCTTTTTCTAGCTAAATCCATTCAAGTATACTCTTCTAATTACCATAATAAGCATCTGCTGTTTAATACTCGATGTCCGGTTAACGTGAAACAGTGACGGAGAGTAAAGATGCTAAGCCAGCCTTGCGTTTACGCAAAGCCCATATTTGCTTGTTAACGGATCAATCATGTGCTTTGATCTCGATCTCGCCGTGCGCAGTTTATTGACTTATCATTGTTTCTTTACCAATTCTTGCCTCGTTACGTCACTAATACTCTGTGTATTTTATTGTCTATAGGCGTTGTATTTGGTTGGTGATTTATTAGTCTATTTATTTATTGGAAAATTTACAATTTGCTTCGTTACGAATAGTACAAAGACCATTGTGTACTGTTTATTATTACATCTACCAAACGATCTTTACGATCTGATAAATAAAGGAAAAATAAGTTAATAAACGTAAATTGAGCTAATAACAAACAGGCTCCATCCCGCAATTTCCCTTTACATAGGGGATAATCCCTCATCGAGCAGTAGCCTCATCGGTCGACCGTCCATCCTCCTTTTTTTTTCAAAACGACAATCAGTGCCGCGCGCTGCAAACAGGTTGCAATAATAATTCATCGGCGCATTACCAGCCGGGAAAACACTCGTGCGCGCCGCCTCTCGTTTACGAGTCGGCCCGTATGTCGGCCGCGCCGCAAGTGCACGGCCCCTCTCCGCCGCTCTTATTATCTCGCGGACGGTAATCACCGGCGAAGTAATTGCGAATCATGCCCGCCGCGCGCGACGCGGCGCGCCTTTATCTCTCCCTTCATTGTTGCACGAGCGCAGCGACGATCAGCCGCGCGGGGGGCTTATGCGCGTCCGGCCTTTTATTCGCCGCGTTTTACGCGACAGTTTGCGGTGCCGCTGCTGCTTCTGAATTTGCCCTCTGACCCTTTGGGAGTAATGCGCTAGAAAGTTTAGAGAGTCGCTTAATTGAGTAAGCGAACAAACGCTGATGATCTGTCTGTATGGTTGCGAGCTGGCTTTATTGACTGCAATGGTTTTATGGTTGGAGGGTGGCCATTTTTTTATTTATTCGTATGGAAAGGATAAATATCGAAAGAAATAACGCAGAAGAATAAGTATTGTGATTATTATATATTTGACTCGATTGAAAATGAATTTCAATGGAACGAATAGAAAAAAGCCTTACAGCGCGTTTAATTTTCTAATTCGATAAAATTGACTAATAAATTGAATTAATAGTAGTGCTTCAACGGTAGGTCAGTAAATACTTTAGGTCGGATAAGACGATCCGTGTAGATTAAACTTTAACTATCCCGCTGCGTCCTCTATAAATGGCTTCAGGTCACAAGTCCATCCTTACTTCGTTTAAATATTCGCGCGTTACATTCGCGCGTCCTAAAAAAAAAAGGGCAACACGCGACTTTGATCCTCCAGAATTAGCCGTAGGACAGAAAGATTCATATAAGCCAGCGAGCTTATTATAAAAAAAAGAAAGTGCAAAAAATGAAGAATGTCCGAAGATGCCACGGCCCTCGGAAGGATGTTCCGCACGCTTCGGCACAAATGCACCAAGGATTGTATGTACCTTGCCTTAAGCTCTTTTACTACCGCCGCTCGATATATATATACATTTGTCTAAGTGTTAAGCCTTCGACGTTTCTGCTTCCTAGTAGTTTCTCTGTGCGCTCCTTTATTTGCAAGTAACGAGCGGTAGCTTTTGTGTGCTTTATAAATTCTGCGGGGCCCGGGCCACTCTGTCATGCAAATTAATTGGAGGGGATGCCTGGCGGATTATCGAGGCGCCGACAGGCCTGATCAATTGGGAGCATCTGGGTGAGAGAGAGAGAGAGAGAGGGATTGCATTACAACCCCCTCCCCCACTCTCTCTCTCTCTCCCCCTTGACTTGAAACGAGAGGGGCAAGGTACACTGAAACTTGGCACCGCATGCCATTAGACCGATGCATCGCACGATTACCGTAGCTGCAGTTCACTTTGTGCATGTGTTTCTATCTCTCTTTCTGTTTTACGTGTTTCTCTGTCTATCTTTTACTCGGGCACTTTTGGGGTTTAGTGATGGGTTATTGGATGTGCATGTTGGTGGGTCTTGTTTTTGAATGTTGACACTATTTTTCTATCGACACTCGACCAGTTCACTCTTATGATTCCACATGTCCACGCAAATGATCAACTACCCAAAATCATCACACTCATTTTTCTTTCTTTATTTCTGTTCGGTTTATCGGATTTTTATTATTTACCCTCGGAGATACAAGTAAATTAGCAAGATTTAAAGATTAGCATAATAATTATATATATAATATATACGGTTCGGCAATTTTAAAATACTAAAAAATTATTTTATTTTATAAGAAATTAATTGAAGTTTTTTGAATATGTTTTATTTGTTAAAGTCACTTTTAAAAATCTAGCAAACAAACTACTTTAGCTTTTCATCGACAAATCGAAAAGCCGAAAATTGACTTTACGCGAATTGATTTTGTTGCAACGATTCAATAATGCAAAATAAAAGAAAGGAACTAGCCAACGATATTAAAAGTTACGCCGCTCCGAAAGACTCGGGAAGTTCAAACAGCCAAGCCAACTTGTATCTCCCCGGGCTGCGCATACATTATTTTCGAGAAGCGCCAACAAATACGAAAAATAAATCTCGCACCACGTCCGCTCTTTCGCCTCCTGGAAAATCGTCTCCTCTTAAAAATCCAGCGCTCCGTCCGCCAGAGAGTAGCAAACGAAAAAACAACGGACAAACACACTGCACGACGACGAAAATTGCCCCCGTCGCGAGAGAGGCGGAGAGAGCCTCTCGCCGATCGGCAGCAGGCATCCAAGTTCGATTATCGAATCAGGAGCGGAACAAACGTACGCCTCGCGCGCTGTGTTTATGAAATCACTCGAGTTCACACTCGAAGCAATTCCTTGAGCGAGAGCTTCGCGAGCGAGTGAAAGAGAGGGAGAGGGAGAGAGTGAGAGTCTTAACAGTCGAGCGAGCGAGCGGCAGCAGCCTGGGAATCGACTCGCAGGGGGTGACAAAAGTAGCAGCGGGTTAAACGAACCGCGCGGGGATGCAAAATTCACGGGCGAGCAGAGAGAAACTGCTGCTGCTTTATGCGCACGTACGTACGCGTTCTTACGTCGAAAAGAGGAGCGGCTGTTTGCCACCGTTGGCGCGAGTCTACGTGCGAGCAAACAGCAACCCTCCTCTTCCACCCCCCTGATTCGCTCTCTCTCGCTCTCTCTCCCTCTGCCTCGGTCTTTCCTCCCAGTCCCCGCAGAGGATGAACTTCGCCAAGGCTATATGCATGTATATACAGCTCCTCGGAGCGAATCTTCTTAAGGGAATTCGCCTTGCTCTTTTTGCCCTCCTTAGGACGGCACATTCCGCTCTGATCTCTACCTCTTTCTCAACTTCTTCTCCCGGTTCTCGCTCTTTTTTTTCTCTCTCTCTCTCTCTCTCGGCTCCTTTCCGCCTTCGCGCGATCCGTCTTCTTTTATTTTTCTTTAATTGTCACATCGAGTTTGAAAAGTTACTTTATGACTTTGCTCGCGCGCGCGCTCTCTCTCGCTTAATTTCCATCTCTTTAAGTCTCCTCGATCTCGACACGGCCGTTTCATGCATCTTTCTCCCTCTCTCTCACTCTTTCTTTCTCTCGCTTAATCGCTTTATCCGCGAGCATCTCCCATCTCCGTTCTTATCCTCGCGTTCCATTTTCCCCGCGATCGGCTTACCACTCCGTCCGAAAGACCTCGCGATCGTCGAAGGAACTTTGCCGATTCACGTCGGGCTTGATTATTTTCTTTGATTTTCGTCCCGTTTAAAAGAAAAAAAAAAGAAACGACACACGACCACACCACCAGACATCAGCACTCTGAGCCAAGAAAGGTATAGTTCTACACGTACATACTCCATCACGGGCGGTGTCCTCTGCTTGTGTGTTTCAGAATTTCCACCCTCGTCCGCGTCCGTCGATCTCTCGGGCACGGACTCGGCCCTGTACCCGTTCGAAACCCACGAGGACTCGAGCTTCCAAGAGATCTGGTTGTCCCCGACCAGTATGTACCCCTATTTTCTGTTCCCCGGCACCGCCGGACCCCGGCTCTCCTCGGCCTTCTACGAGCTCGACCGCGATATCGCCTCGAACCTCGAGGAGCAGCAATACCAGCAGTCGTCCGAGCACTCAGCCGGTAGGCCTAAGATCTTCCTCTACCCGCACTCGGTGCCCCCGGACCTCCAGGGATCCTCCTCCGCGATTCGCGTGTTCGAGAACAATCGCTGGGAGACCCAGTGGATGCACGTCAGGCACCATCCCCGGCAACAGTACCCCCGGCAGCCCACCCCCTCCACTCCCACCTACCTGCACCGCTCTTTCTCTTCTACCTCCCCGTCGATGTTCCCCGTCAAGCCCAAGCATGATCGTGAATCCAGCACAATCACCACCGCCACCACCGAGCACAAAAGCCAGCATGCCGCCGGCGACGGCGCCCGCCGCCGCCACCAGTACCACCGCCGGGATCCAGCACATCGAGCACCACCTGAACCGTCACCGCCACCTGCACTTGCACTACCCCCCGCATCATCCACACCCACGACCGTAGACGAGCGCACCTACGATCAGCACCTATACGGCCCCGGCATGGTAGGCAGGAAATTCGCGCCGAGGCCGACCTACGAGCACGGCGCCGCCTACGAGCGCGTCGAGGACGAGCTCGAGGGCCTCGACGAGTTCAGGATCGCACGGCTGCCCATCGATCGGCTCGACGGCCTGCGCGAAGCCTTCGACGGCTTCGTCGACTCAGGTTCGTAACGTCCACCGCCCCCCATCGAATCGCGGGAGATCTATCGCGCGCCGCGGCAGATCTGCGTCGTTCGCGAGACGCAGCTTGTGGTCGGAGATCGTGCACTCTTGAGCAATTTGATCGATTTGTCGTTCGAGGCTTTTAAATATTAACATTTTTATGTCTTGTAATGGAAATACTGCCAAAAGTGCACGGTCACGACTGCTAGCTGATTTCATCCCCAAAACAGGTCACGATATTTCCGTGAGAAAGGCAGCACGAGAGGTTAATTGAAAAACGATACTAGCACGAAAAGAATTCAATACGTCATATTACTCTGACATATTACGACGACAAGGTACAAAAAGGATTCACGGACACGTGGAGCGACGGCACAGAGTGAAAAAAAAGAAAAAAAAAAAAAAATAGAGAGGCAAAATTAATATCGAAATATTTGTCCATCAGAGACACAGAGTCCAGAGTAGCCTGCGGATTGCGCTCGCGTTGCTTTGGGCCTCTGCCAATGTTTAAGTGCAGAACTGATAATGAAATGTAGGTTGAAGCGTCGAGCCTAGTACACTTCGATTGGCCACGGCGTCAGTTGCGGTCATCCTATCGATTGCAATTTGCGTGATGGAAGCCCGCGAATTCAGCGCATCGGCTTTGAATATTCAAGTATACACGACCAGATCAGAGGCATTAGGACTGATAAATTCGCGCGGGGGGAGGGTGGGGTGGGAGGAGCATACAGAAAGCGACGGCAAGTGGGCGCAAAGATAAAGACCCCGAATTTCATTAATCGAACCGGCATAGCCCAGGCAACAGCGACAACAACGACAACGGCAACGACTGCGTCTCTCTCGAGAGAATAATATCCGCCTCCGTCGCGAACGAAATCGAAGCGCGCGCCGCGCGACGCCGCCTATCTGGGGGAGGGAGACGAGAGCGAGGCCAGTTTCCTTGAGCTCTGCGACAATGTGCTTTCAGTGAACGTCATATCGAACGCCGACAATACGACGACCCTCGAGGTAATCAAATCGCAGGTGGAGAACCCGCTCATAGACGCCGATCATCAGGACCTCCATGCCCTCAACCAGCTACCGATACCGAACGTGTACCACCGGCGCGTTCACCCCAAGCTGAAGAATCAATCGCACGACGACCACGAAGGTAAGCCCCCGAAGCTATATATACTTGATAATCCTCTTTGCTTTGTTTCTCCTGATGGCGATTGACTTGTTGGCCGCGGCTGAATATTCAGTCCGAATGATCAGCTGCTCGGTGCGTTTAATGCGATGGTGGTGTATATTTTGAGGATGGCCAAATGAGCTGCATATTTGCGTAGCATATTACGTGTTCAGCAGCACCAATTTCAAATATTGCTATTTTCCAGACAAGGAATATTTTATAACTCATAGGAGACTAAAATTTATTTTTATTTATAAAAATATAAAATGTATAAAAATACTAGTTAAAATTCCAAACCCATCTTCATAATTATTTACTTATTTGCAATTTCAAGGAACGGGGAAAATACACAATAATTTACTTATTGCAAGTAGCAATAAACAAAAATATTTCCGTTGAGAAACGTATACGTTAATTAAAATTTATAAATGTTATGTTTTGATAGGAATTCCTCCAGCACTTTAGTATGGGAATAAATGTTTTAACGATTCCAGCTGTTAGTGAATGACTATCCATTACGTTTATTATGTCAGCCTGCCCGGAATTTTACGAAGCACTTGTCAGCCGTTAAACGAAGCAGCACTTCATTTTCATAAGTCTTTTATTTTACTTCGAGTTTTTCTAGAATTGTTTGCTTCATTTAATATGTAATGCGATAAGAATACGATAAGTATCAACCTTCCTATAAACTATAACAAGCAAACGTATTCTTGGCGCGTTTAAATCTAGAAAAAGGAAGATTTCCAATCTATAGCCGATCGTATTTGTTCAGTGAAAAAAAAATTTAATCGAATAAACACGAAAATTAAACGAATCGCGGATAAAAAAATACAACTCAAATATTTGCCGGTCGCTCGCTTATTTCATCCGGCAAACATTAACATGCAAATAAAATACAAAAAAAAAAGGTCCCGCCTCCCGCTCGAAGCCGAAACTGGAAAAAGGGATAACGCAAATTTTTTAATTTCTGCGAAAGCCGCCGTGTAACTTATTCGACATCGTTTTCAAGTCCAGGCGCGCGCGGGCGAGTTAAACTTTCCCCCCGAGCTCCAATAAAAATTGAAAATTATTCAAAGCGAGAGGCAGGAAAAACCGGCCGAATGTATCTCCCCCGCGTCGCAGGCACACACACACACACACACATCCACGCAAACATCCGCAGTTGTCGCTCCGGGGGCGCGAAAAACGTTGAAATCGGATCCAAAGTTTGCGTCGCGGCAGGAAGGAAGGCTCCCTCGGCCGGATCCGCGAATTAAAGTTTGAAATCCGGTATGCCGGGAAATAATATGCGGATACGAGGCAGCTGGGAAAGAGAGAGAGAGAGAGAGAGTGCGCAGGAAATGAGACGAGCTCCAGTCGAAATTAAATTAAACTTTCGTCCCTCTCCCCGCTGCTCTCCGCGATTAATCTTCCTAAAGCTGCTGTACCCGTAAGAGAGACGCGCCGCGCGACGACGGCGACCGGCGAAGGAGGAGGAGGGCTACGCGCGCATTTAGCGGCCGCGTTTATATAAGCGCTATCAATTTCGAATATATCCAAAGCGCAAATGAGAGAATTCGGCCGCGAGGTCCCGGGGATTAGCCGAGGCTTCGACGTAGGAATTGGCGAGTAGGGCGGCCGATAGCGGCGCAATTTAACGTCGAGATTATGTTAATTCGTTTTGGCCGCGGATTCTGATGGCTCGGCCGCGATTAACTAAATCGTGGCGGGCGCATCTTTTCATGGCTCCCCCGATCGTTTCTGGATATTCGAAATATTAATGCGCGGATCGTTCTCGTGCACCGACCGCTCGTTTGTGTCACTCAAATTGATAGCCGGCCCGGGTTACAATGGAAATTTCGGGCTCGGAGATTTGGCATTGCGGAGCGTTGGTGGGTTTAGCGGGAAAAAAAAGAGCGACGTGTCTTACTGGCTTTGTCGTTTATTTGAATTTAAGTAGAGCGAATCAAGCGTTGCGAGCAAGATATTCCCGGGAGAGTTGATTTGGAATTAGAAGGGAAGTTGTATTGATAAAACAAGTTTAGTGGAAGCTTATGCAGTTTCATTCTGTTACTGCAGTAACATTTTAAAGATTTATATTTTTTAAACATACTAGCAAGCTCATGCGCGCTTCGCGCGCCCTTACTTTCTAATATTAACCGAGTATTAAATATTTAATTATGTATATTTATATTCATTTGATAAAAATTAAAATAACTTTTATTTAAATCTAAGCAATAAACCACGTCAAACTTTCTATTACTTTTAAATTATAAAATTATAGTTTCATGAAAACTTTGTTTTAGTACGAAATTTTAGTTCTTAATCTAATTTAAGGTCTAA
>UCOM01001805.1:0-34888 GCA_900474385.1 Ormyrus pomaceus
TCTCTCTCTCTCTCTCTCTCTCTCTCTCTGCCTCTCTCCAGTGTATATCTGCCGCCGCACTCTTCCTCTCTCGGCACCGCGGAAATGGGCGTGTTTACATAAATTTCACACACTGCGGCATGCATAACGGTTTGAGAAAAGCCCGCGGCATCCTTCAGACAAGGGTGCCTGCTTTATTAAACCTTTGCGACGCCATTGCCTCGGCAGCCAAGGGGGAAATTGAGAGAAGTGACTGACGTTGAAAAGGACAAGAAATGACGCGAACAATAGGAGCTACTGCCTGATGTGCACGCTGTTACCTTTTCGCGAATTTTTTTAGCAAACTGGGCCGTCAACTGGGAAGACATATTTGTTTAAAAAGACTAACCAGCTTTTCATCTTTTCATGAAAACTTATTAAAATCTACTGAAATCACAGTTTTTTGCAATTTATTAGTTAAAAGCACAACTTGTTTAATCTGTAAACGCCGCATAATTGAAAAAGCAAAACGATTATTAAAAAGTAACTTTTCGATTAAATTTCTTGGTAAATTTTTCTTTTAGAATTTGAGCTTTGGTCCGCTGCAAATAGAGCTTTGGCATCGGGTTTGTGTACCAGCACTTTTTACACGCTGTTAATCACACAGCTTTCTTTTTTCTTTTACTTTCTCTCCCTCTAATTCAAAAAATGAAATTCTGTCACGCCGGTATTCTCCCTTTGCGAAATGTCCTCAAAAATGCAAGGCAGTCAGCGAGTACGGAAAAAGTGACTGCTTTAATGAGAAAACTAAGCCGAGCGGACCTGGAGAAACTCGTCGAAGTGGTTTTTGAGTACTTCGCTCTCCTTTTCTATTCCCTATCTCTCTTTATTTTTCGCAACTACAAGTCTCGCGCGTGCACAAAATGTCGTTTAAAGATAAAAATGCGAAAAGAGAGAGAGAAAAAAAATACTTTAGAGATAAAAGGAAAAAACAAGCGACGGTGAAACGAAGGCGCTGGAGGGAGGGAAAGCAGAAAGCAAAGCAGATGGAAAAACCGGAAAAGGGCAAGCGAATTTCAAAGCGAAGGCGGAGGAAGACGATGACGCATCAAACAGGAACATGAGGTAAAGAAGAGGAACGACCTTATTTAAGATCAAAGAGCAAGCAACAGAGTAAGCGCGCGCGCGCCGCACACTTGTGGCAGGATTTTATTTATTTTTTCTCCTTTTTTGCAGGCTTCGTGTGCTAAGGTTTGAACACGTGAATGTCTGTCAACGTTGAACTAGGCTGTAAGTATTATCGGAGGAAAGCGAATACACAAATCATTAGCGTGAAGCTTTATTTCTTATTGCAATTTTTCAAGCAAGTATTCTCGTTTTTTAAATTATTTGGCGTAAATCAACTTTATTTTCTCAAATAGATTGTAATTCAGTGGCATATATATTCTGATCAATCACAACTACACCAAGCGTTTTCAAACTTTCATTATTAAACTCTTTTGCTCAAAAGATTTTTTTGAGAAAAGAAACATTTTTTAATGCGACGAAAGTACTTGAACATGTACAAACTTTTCATACACTTCCTTCTTTTGTTGTGGTATTCTGAATTCTAGCATTTTCTGGAGACGTTTTCTTTTGAAAATTACTTTTTCCATAATATTAAAATATAACGCGAAATCTACCTCAAAAGAATTCATCTACCGAACAATAATTTTTCACTTTTTCAATCCCAGAACAACGATCGAGTCTGCAACATTCTTTATAGAATTCTACAGAAAACCAATTCGATAGGATTTTTGAGTGCTTGGCGTTTTCGGTCATACTTGAATGGGAGCCCCTATCCAGTCCTCTCGGCGTAAGCCTGCCGCACGACACACATCCATCGCCGGGCGCATCCGTGAGCGAGGCTTGCCGCTCAGCCGCCGTCAGCCGTCTGTCAGGCGCTCTGGCTGCCGCTCGCTCTCGGAATGGGCTTTCGTAATTTCGGAGTGTGTCGCTGGAGACTTCAACAATGCCGCGGTAATGCGAACGTCAGCCGTCAACTACTTGATTGCGTATTGTTGTTTGCATTGTGCCGCGTCGCTCGCTCATCGTGACGCGCGTCCGCGTTGTGTGTCCCCCCCCCTGGCAGCAGCGGCTCCCCTTTTCAGTCACCTCCGCGTGTCGACGCGCACGCCTAGAATTCTCTCTTTCTCTGTCTATAGCCTCGCGCGGCCGATTTTCCTCGCTCCCCCTCTTTGTCCGTTTCTGTCGAGGAGTCGGTGCACTAATCTTTCCGAAGCCTCGGCGCTGACCTGCGGGAAATCACACGCGGTGCTGCGATGTTGCTTCTGACAGTCTGTCGCTGCCGTTATGCCTCTTTGCCGAGAAAGCGAGAGTTGCGTCGAGGACTGCCAAGACTGTCGAGATCGTGCGAGCCTGACTAATGATGACAAGGTCTTTGAAGTAGGAGCTTTCTCTGTTTTGCAGAGGGCTTTTCCTGAGATACCACTCTTATCGTGTACAAAGATTTAATGTAGTCTCGTTTAATCATTGTCATCTAAAAATATTCTTAGCTTGTAAAGATCCGCGTATTCCTAATGCCATTTATTTAAAGAAATATAATAGTTCTAAGCGCATAAAAAGTTCAAATTTATTTAATTATTTAATTACAGTTTCATATTCGCAACTGCAACGAAGCCTTTTTCTTACACTTTTAGGAAGAAATACATGTTATTTCAAAACACTCCATAAAAACATAAGTGGTTGCATGCTGAGAACAAAGTGTAAGAGAAAACTGTAAAGTTAGTGACAGAGAAAAAATCAAAGCTCGGACATTCTATGAATGTCCTCATTGATAAATGTGTGCTCTACTAAACGTTCTTGATCGTTCTAAAAATAAATGGCAAGCAATTGTGAGTGTTTAAATATTTAATAACAGCAATTCGCTTTACAAGCGGTTGATTTATGAACCTGATTTATTAAATATGCTTCCCAAGTCATTTCCCTCGTGTAATTATGTAAAATTTTTAAGTGGTATTTGTGTTGAATCCAGATATGTGTATATAAAAACGTCGTTATTTACAGTGAAGGGCATTTCGCAGGGAAAAATGTGCCAACGAGTTATCAGAAATTAAATAAAAATGTAAAAAATGACAGTTTAAATAAACAGTATAAATAAACAACATAATTTACACTTTAAAATCAAATAAATATCACATGTCAAATTCAAGTTTGACGGAACACTTCCTTACATATATTTTTGCAGGTGGACGCAGAAAAGAATTGAATTCGCACTGTCAAACGCAACATCGAAGTTACACAGAGCTCCATTCCGTTACAGGGATCGAAAGAGAAAGACACCGGCTGCGCGGCATTTATATTAAATAACGAGTAGCACGCGATCATCTCGCGAGTTATTTATGTCGGAGGCGAGGATCGACAAATTGACGATGATAAATGAACCTTCGCCGGCAGTGCGCCGCGTTATGCCGCAGGCTGCCATTACTATCCTCGCTTGTATACTCGCGCGCGCGTTTATATTCTCGGCGAAATCGCGATTATTCCGCCGGTTTTGCGGCACTTTTACGATAAATATGCGAGGCCGGCCCGTACAACATTTAGTTCCTAACGATGACCTGGCCGCTCGACTAATTGTATCATTATGGACGGTACGCGAGATGCATTTGCCCCCTGAGTCAATGACGGCGCGGGACGGGGGGGTCGAACGATTGAAAATAAAGCGAGAGCTGCACGATCGTGAGCGATGCCGCACGAAAATGCAGTTAACCCTTTCACGTCGAAATTTCAATTTGTATTCATTATGTTCATGAATGTGTATAGCTAAATTCGATTTTAGGGAGTAATAACTGCTTGGCAGAGAGATTTAATTTATTATTCGACAAACGCTGCAGCGAATTGATTAGCAGCTGCTGTTCGTAAATATAAATATAAACGGTGTACGAGTCAACAATTACATTAGCGCTTTTCAATGGTGCACGCTTTTTTCTTAGAACAAAAACGGTGTGCTTGCGAGTATTGAAAATGAAATTTCGCGAATAGCATTGCATTCGAGAATCACAGTGAAAACTTAAATGCCGGATGAAAAGCGAATAGATGATTGCGTTTTCCAATTTTGCATTGAAACCCAGAGCCGGTGAGAACAAACGCGCTCGAAACTTCGCTGATTGAGCTTGACAATCTTGCGAAATGGCGGGGAAACGACACGGCTTCCGGCTGTAATTGTATAGAGTACGCCCGGGGAAAGGGTCCCCCCGGCTTTCTCTTTGCCTCTTTTGGTCTATTGGTCTTCCTCTCTACCTCCAATTTCTATCTCTAAGTTGTTAGATTAGCAAATGAGACTTTGCGAAAAAGAGAATAATAGTCGTGGAAATGTAAGTGAATGTACACGCTGCTCAAAATTTGTAAATTGTTATAAAAATTAAATATTTGTATGCAGGTGTTATAATCGTAACAACGTTTTTAAATTTGAGACCGTAACCTTTCTACACCGAATTGTTCTACACGCAGCGTACTACACACACTTAAAAATAATTTTTGCGTTCAAAAAGTGTGTGTAGCACGCTGCGTGTAGAACAATTCGGTGTAGAAAGGTTACGGTCTCGTTTGTAGCTAAATAGTTAATTATTTATAATATATTCTTATTAAAAAAGAAATCTCAAATAAAGTATTTCATTCGGTTGTACAACTTTAAATATTTAAGTGAAATTACGTTTGCATCTGTGAGTCTAATAGATATTTAGCTTAAAATATCAGAAAAATTAGTACACTCATATGAAACTGTAATATGCCCGTTACTTTTTTAATTGGAGTATTAAATATTGTGCAATACGACACATTAATAAAATTTTGATACAAAAACGTTACTTTTGTGGCTAAATTTTTCCTTCATGAGGTGTTCATTGCATTTTTATGAAAATCTTGAAACATAAAAGGATATATTTTTTATTTTTTTTCGAGACTAACCAATATGATTGCTAGAAAATGTATAATATTCATAAAAACGAAGCTAAAAGTAACACCGTAAAGAAGTTTTTACAAAGATATTTATGTTTACATTACGTACTTTTTATAAATAAAATAAAGTACTGAACTGTACTTTGTAAAAATAATGAATGCTCAGAAGAAGAAGACTTACGTCATTGCCATACTATTTTTGTTGTGATATTGATGTAACAATACATTTTTTGCATGCTGAAGGTTCAAATATAAAAATAGATTTATATTATTATCCGTTTAAAATTAAATAAATACAATATCTTATGTTACTTCTTAGGAAGCTTTAAATAGGAGAAATGGAATTAAAAAAATGTAGTAATTTTCTTTTTTAAAGTTTGTAACAGATATTAAACATAACCGGTAATATTTCGAGAATAGTGTAAAAATTCTATTAATAATCAATAATACGTCATAAAAAGTGAAAAATACAATCGAGTACTTTAACCATTGCATTCTTTACTAATATATTTAGAATTTTAAGAAAAATATCTATATCCTTTACTTGCAAAGTATGTAAAAAAATATTAACTTTTTCCTAAAATCCTTTCCATTTGGAATTTGTTAAACTCGAATCAAAAGTTAGTTACAATTTTAATTTTACTAGACTAGATTAGTTAGTTTTGTAAGAAAATTACTAAAATATAACATCGTAACACAAGATTCTTTATTAATTGTGCTAGAATTATGAAAATAAAGTGCCAAAATTAATAGGAATTAGAATTTCTAGAAAATATAACTTTGATCTAAAATGTATCCTTATTTAATTATCAATGAAAACAAATTGATACGTGCTCAAATATTTATAGCATACATATTTCATATTCATGGAAAGGTATCGAGATATTAAAAAGACATTTTTTACAGAAGAATATTTTCTTTTCATTCACAGACGGAAGATATAAAATATTTGATAGATCAGAGACAGATTTAACGATTAGTATACAATATTTTCGAGGACGCTGAAAGGTTTTACCTTTTTTTATTGTTCTTAACATAGATGAAATAAGCCCCTGTCTTAGTTTACATCATATTGAATTTTTTTTATTATATCATATATAATCATCAGTATCTTAAAAACTTACGTGACACCAGGATTCATTTGGAAATGGGTCATACAATAAAATGAATCGCACGCTCATTTCTACACTTTAATACCCTTCAATGCGCTTTTTACTTTTTTACTCTCAATTCCTCGAGCTTAATAATAATAATATAATATAATTAGTCAGTTTTTAGCGTTTATCGTTAGATAAAAGATAGAGATTTGCTTTACGCTAACACTATATAATAGTAAACGTATTGCATGCCAGACGAATTGTCGATAATGAGACCTGATATAAGCGATGAAATTTACGTAAAGCGATCAGCCGATTGAACTTTTTAATATCTACATTTAAGTATCTGTAATTAATTTCAAATATAATTTAACAGTTATAACCATTTTATTCGAATTAACACGTACTTTAACAAGATTTTTTTTATGAAAGATGCCTTTAATTATTGCAATAATTAACAAAAAAGTAATATTTCTTCAATCTGTATACTATATTTATATTCAATTTATGAAACGCTAATTGTTTCATGTAAAAGTTCGCTTACATTACGGTCATCATTACGGCACATTTAAACACTTATTCACAACCAGCTGATGATTTGCAATCGAATTCTCATTTTTGTGTTAGGACTATATTAAAGAAGCATCGCGTATTCAGTAGACTCTCAGCTCTGCGTTCCCATTTACACAAATAACATATGCACGATTAGTAGAAAAGTGGACATCTTTAGAATAGGTAAAATAATTTTTCGATAAATTACTAGTCATTTTATATCGATTTCTTTCCAAATAGCTTGTTTCTAGTTTGCAACTCCGTTTCGAAAATCGTCGTTTGCCATTACAAGTTTATGTACGTATCTATGAAGGTATGTTAAGAATGATCAATTAATAAAACAATAATGCATTTAAATTATAAAATATTGTACTTTAACTTTCACATTTTTTATAATATAGTAAGCTTTAATTATTAAATAAAATAGTAAGCTTTAAAGCAATAAATTTTAGTAGATAAATCCAGTTACATTCTAGAAACAGCATCAAAAAGAATTCAAACGACATTTTGCACTTTTGCGCTCTTACAACCTAATTTGTTGGGCAACGCATTGCGTACTTTCTCAAGTGGATACAAGTATATCTAGATTAGTGCAATTTATTCCTGACCAATAGTTTTAAATTTCAATCTAATAAATTCTGGGAAAAGTACCGATGTTGATTAGTGTATATAATCATTTGAAAAGATTTTTTTCATATATATCTGCAAATAATATTTTTTAATAGTGATAGAAAATTTTAGAGAGCTTTAATTAATTTGCACAAGAATAATTTTATATGCAGTTATATATGATTATCTACGATTATATTTATTGAATTCATAAATTTTCACTGATGTAAGGAAATACGTAAGTCTAAACATTTTTAACTTTTCTCTTTTATAATAATGCTATTGTAATAATTAAGTAAACTGTGTAAGTAATTTATAACTTCCACATTTTCTATTTTGTAATTTGGATTCTAAATATAATTAGAATTCCAACAGTCATTACTAATAGAAAGTACCTTGCTTCCTAACTTTGATCTCTTCCTTTATGATTAAAATTTTGAAACAAAATGAAACTCTTACAGACCAGTGACATTATCAACAATGAAGAACATCGTTAATACTTAACATTGATTCACTCAGCTCTCACATTACGCAACATCGATTTGCGCGATGCTTTATGACAGTAAAAGAACATTTATTCGATTATAAATGAATCTTCCGTTATTGTTGTTACTACTACAACTTTGATTAGTATCAAATTAACAGCAGATATACTGTATGTTACACATTTTAAAACGTTATAGAATTTTTCGTGATTTGTAATAAAATACTTTAAATTGAAATTAAACATTAATAATGTTAATTTTCAAATTTTTAATATGAATGAAATCAATTTTTTTTAAATCTTTTTTTGAAAATTTTATGAAATCAAAAAATGGGAATTAGAAACTGTACTTATGTAAACACTTCTAGAGAAAAACAAAATGTTAATTAATTTTGTTATAATTTCTAGCTTGTTTTGAATATTTCAGTTTCCTTAATTAGCTATCAGTTGACGCAGTAGAAGTTTAAACATTTATTTTTAATAAATATATCTTACTAAACTGAGATTTATATAAGAGTAGATTTAACAACAGTTATAATTTTAATAAAGTTTAAGTCCTACAATTATATACAATAAAGTCAGTTTTCAGTTTCTTGTAAACTATGAGCTTAATGCTTGCATAATACTTTCAAGAAACCAGTAAATATTTTCTCTACGTAAAAACGTGCACCTATTTTTATATCATGTAAATTATGCGGTAATAGAAAACAGTTTATCGCATCTATAATATTTGCTTTAAATTTATGTCAAATCAAAGAAGTTCGTGATATAAAGAGACTTTCAAAACCCTTAATAATCTAACTTCTTAAAACGTAAAATCAATCTAATTATCATTAAATTTTGACGTTTTCAAAACGTAATAAAGTTTGTTTAAATTGATATGTTTGATAAGAGTTATAATTAAATTCTCGTATATAGTACATTAATATTTAATGAAGTTTATATTTTGATTGTAATTTAATTAAATCAAAATTCTTTAAATTCACAAAATCTGTTTTAGACTTGCAAGGGTACTTTGATTTCATGTAATAACAGTATTTTTAGGTGCTTTTTTCTGTACTATCGTTGTAGCCTTATTAAGGAACTATTAATAGACTTGATACATTTTACATATACATACATACGTAATACTGCTCATTATACATAAATGTATGCATATTCATACGTACGTATGTATGTATATATTTACAACAACGCGAATGCACGCAAAATATTTTTTAATTCTCAGCAATTTTATATTTTTTTTATTTTTTAACCAATAAAAACTTCGATCTCATAGGATTGAAAAATTTAATAAAGTCGTAGAATGAAAATACTGTTTTGTATATTCTTGTCTGTATACTCTATTGATTGTCACTTACACAAAATTTTGGTATAATTTTAACGTGTTTGACTCGATTATAGAGTTTATGTTTATAAATTATTTGAATATAATTTTGATCATTTTTTTCAATTATGTTTTAAGTTTGAATACATGTACGTATACCAATTTGAAAATATTTAGTTCATTGAGTAAATAAGCATATAGTTAGTTAGAAATCTTTATGATTTGAATTTTATTTCAGACATTTTGTAAGATAAACTATATAAACACTATTTTAATATGATTAATCATTTAGCGGTCCATCTTATTCTGATTGAAGGATTTTCATGACCTTTACGCTAATATATCGAAATTCTATACCAAAATCGGTTTAGAAAATCTGGTAATTTCTGGTTTAAAGGCATGTTATAATTATTTTATAATTCAAATAAATATTTGTACTATTACAGAAAAAGTTTTATCAAATCAAATGAAATTAAATCGGATCTTATTTCATAAACTATATTTTTTGAATAAATTAATTATTATTAAAAATTATTGGTTAACTTAATGTATAGATATTTTTTCTGAGAATAAATTCTTGTTTTAATTTCTTAATGAAACTGTATAAACGTTTAAGTGACGTGAAATTGATTGTTATCGCTGTTCTTTCTTAAATTATAAAAAGTGGTTCTAATTGTGTCGCATATTATTAAATTTTTTAAACAATAAGTAAATAATAGCAACATATTTTTTATTCTCATCATTCTACTTTGACCGTAAATAATTTCTGCAGAACAACATTCATGGTTAAATCAACATTATTTTCATTTGTATAAAACTCACTAAGGAATGCCTAGTTTATTAATCAAAATGTTTTTTACTTGTCTATGCATTAATTGCATTGCATTATTTATATTAAAAGTTATTCGAAGATTATTTTTATTTTTGAATGGTAAAATCACAGATAATAGTTTCAAATAAGTAAGCAACTATTATGATCTTATACTCGATTGAGTTTAAATTTATTTCAAAATTAATAAAGAAGTATATAAATAAATATTGTACACTGACCAGCAGTGGCAGTTTATAAAATAAAGCAAAATAATTTATTATATTTTTACTTCTTTTGGTATCTCTCGATAGACTAAACGAAATATCTATTACGTATCAAATTCTAACTCTTTGGCACTTAGGAAAATTTTTAAAGATTTTTTTCATTATATTTCTGATATGAACATAACTATGAGATGTTTAACAATTAATCAGATTTACATTTTGATGTATAAACAGTGTTGATAATAGTTTTACTCATAGGACGTATATATTTTCTAAATCAGAATCTGGTTCCTCATTAACTTATGTCTTATAGTTTTTCTTAGCATAATTTTTAGTGTAGACCTACACATCTGTCAGTAATGTAGATCTATATAAGTACGTGGCGTTTGCACACTTGAGGATTCATATAATTAGCTACTTTTGCTTCTCAAAAAATATCTGTTTATACTCATCTTTTAAAGTTCTGCAAAGTAAGCTACCCTTGATTATAAATAATCTCTAATTTTAATTTAACTGAATTAATGTATCGATAATCTAATCAGAATATTTAATCCAGAATACAAACAAAAATGGAGAATACTTAATTTAAGGAATGTAGTATTCCTTTTAATTATCTCTTTTCAGATTTGCTCCGATATTAGGCGGAAGACCAATTAATGCAGCGCTGCTTAATCGGGAAGTCCTAGGTTCGATTTCCAAGGACATCCGGTAAAGGTCTTCTTCTTCTAGTAAGAGTGAAGGATCTAATAGGTAATTCGTCACTTTTGCTATTAATTCAATCTTATAAGGAGTTTGTTGAAAATGTCGTATTTCACGTATCACATGTGCGATCTGTAAGTATAAAACAGTTTTTTAATAGGAAGTTGAAAAATTAATCAGTGCTTTAACGCACTTCTTCTCGTTTAGTTATTTATATCATAGTTTGCAAATATTATTCGTATTACCATTCTCATTTTAGAAAAATTAAGTAGACCTTCTTCTGTAAAATTTGGAGTGCCCTCTTCTATAAATGATAGATCCGTAAGATACAATCCCAAGTATGGAATACAAGGAGGATCACATCGATGTAAGGCATCTCTTAAATTTCTAAATCGGTGCTCGGACGATACAATATTTTGTAATCTTTCAATTGTTTGTTTTGTCTGAAAGAAAAAAATCACTTAAATTACATTTAAAATATTATGAAATTTTATGATGAAGTGATTTCCGAAAATAATTGAGTCCCTACCGTTTTAGACACTTTTTCCCAAGTCTTCTTAAGCCTGAATACACTGCTATTAGTGAAAGCTGCGCAAATCTGTAAAACTCCATTGTAGTTATGAAGCACTCTGCTTATGTCAGCTACTGCTGCCCATTTTTCAATCGCAGCTACTCGTGCTTGCATGTTGGATCGACGAACAATTTCAGATACAACCAATTGCGATATTTCGTTAAATCGCTTTGTCATTAATGTTATATGAGGAGCTTTTGTTGCTTTGTCTGCTTTCATCCAGGCTTGACCCAAAAATTCTCTGCAATAAAAGAAATTTCATTTAAAATAAAAGGAGGAAGAAGAATTAAAAAGATATATGCAGTATAATTATACTAATTATAGTGTTTTGCCCACGGAAAGAAGATTGAATTGAAAATTTTTAGTATTAAAATAATTTTAAAAATTTATAGTATCTAATATAATGTGAATTAAAACTATGCTTTTCAACTCTTGTTTCAGATGAACTTTGTAACTTGAAAGATTCACTTACTCGCTTGCGATAGAAACGAATATCTGATGATCTAAGTATGTCATTTGTTCTGCAATTTCGAGGGCAGATAGAGTTTCAATGCCTTCTTTAGTTGGAGCCTGAAAATGAAAAATTTTTTTTTCGATATACAGTTTTATTATTAAAACTTCTTTTCTTTAAAATCTTTAAACTGAAGGGTGTTGTTTTACCGAAGGTGGAGTAAGTAGCTTTTTAAGATCGACTTTATTGCAGTCAGATTCTTCTTTAGTTATTAATCTTAGAAGTTGTCCAGCTGCTTTGTGCTCAGCTGGTAACAAGTTCGGGCTGTAGATGATGTCTTCAAGAAATTCAATCGTTAAGTTCTTCAATTTATGATCAAGTTCGAAGTCCTGGGCGTGTTTGGAAACCCAGTGTCGCAATACGTTCAGCACTCGCATAGTTGCTGCCGTTGACATGACAGACTCTTTTCTTCGATTCTTTTCCCGGCAAGAACTATGATTGCTGCCGTCCAGCATTCTGTCCGGAGGATTGCTTGATGCAGACGTAGCTATGGCGAATGCTGTCGCTGCTGTAGATGTGCTACTCCTATAGTCAGATTAATGTGAGTCATAAGTTTCAACGATTTCGAGCGTTTATATCTTCTGTCTATCTCTACCTCATAAAAGTTTAAAATATGATGCATTTCAATTTATGCATAAGTTGGTTTAATCATTGCTTTTATTTCACAAAATGCAAAATCTACTGATCTAACGCTAAAATTTTTTCACGTCGTTCGGTGAAATTTTTCTTTTTCTTAAAGTACGTCACTAAATTATTTTATTTATAGTCATATTAATTATATTATAAGAGTACAAACAAAAATAGTGACTACACAGAATAATTGTTTCATTATTAATATGAATTTTGAATTTCAACATAATGCATAATCAAACATTTTAAATATTTTTAAATGTTTAATATTATTTTCAAAAATTATAAATGATGCTTTAAATATTTAAGAAGTATGAATGTCAATTTACTTGTATAATATTAACAAAATTTTAAACAAATTTAAAATCTACAAGATTTTTTAGATGTTTTTTAAATAGCTGCACTGCTTAATTTCAAGCATAAAATGCATTGAATATTAACATTTTTACAGGCACATTAATGCCACGGAGAAAAAGTCTCAGTAAAAATTACTATGATGTTTAGAAAAGCGAGCACAGACTACCGAAACCCAAAAAATTACCATACTTTTTAGTAAATTTTAATGAAATTTTATTAAAAATTCGTATAATTCTATTAAATGTTCCTGAAATTTCAGTAAAATTTACTAGTATGATAATTTCTTGGGTTTTGGTAGTCTGTGCTTGCATTATCAGAAAGTTTAGTAATTTTTATTGAAATATTTGTAATTTTTACTGAAATATTTCTCTCCGGATGTATAATAATATTATGTAATATACTTATGATTAACTTTTTTAAACGTGAAAGATTAATTTATATTTTTATTCTGTATTTTTTGCATTTATTATTTAGGATTTTGTTTTATTTTTCTTCTGCAAAATTATTAGAACCTTATTTATTAGATTACTATTAAAAACTAAGCTAATAAAATAATAAATAAATAGTATATAGAGTATTTTGTAAGATAAAAATCCCAAACTTCTCTTATAATTTTTTGAAATATAAAAATTTGTTAATTAAAAAATAATTTTAAATACTTTTTTTAACGCCATCACACATGCTTTTTAATAAAACAATTGTAGGGATTATTAACTTACTTGAAAAATAGTTTAGTATCTAGTGCTGCTTCACGATAAAGAACTAATTACTAAAACATGCAAAAATACTGAAAAAAGTAGTGTAATACATTATACTAGAACTAGTGGATTGCTACTGTAACAAAAATGGATAAATTAGCAGTTACTATTTGCATTCCAACAAGGCTAAAATCTGGCTGGAGCCGTTGATACTTACCAAATGGATTCAGGTCCAATGCTATGTATGGTGAAAAAAATACAGGAAAAACAATTACTTTTTGAAAAAAACATAAAATAAGGCTGCGATATTTAAGTTGAGTCTTTTATTTTTCTTACAACTGATTAAAAGTTCCTTTAATAAATCAAAACTGAAATACAAACTAAGAAAGTATCAACAAATAAGTAAAATCATGATTAATGAAATGTGCAGTTTCATAAAATCACAATTATTTACAACAGGTGTGACAATAAATATTCATGTATAAACACGCTTAATTTATTCACATTAAGATCAACATATCCAATATAATTAAATTAAAACGATAAAAACAATTAAATTAGAAGTAATTATCCAAATTCTTTGTAATAAAAAAAAAAATTATTATTTTTGGATCCACATTGATATACTACGGAAACAATATAGATACACTTATATTTATTACAAATTTAACATTAATTACTTTTAAATTTATACATGAAAAATTTTCTGAGTTAAAATTTGAAGTTATGATATTACATAATGATATGAATTGATATATATTGCGATTAACTGACAAATCATGCCCAGAAAATATATTATTACATTTAACAACCACTGACAGTTAAGAATTATAAATTGGTTTAGATAATTATTGTCGTAAAAATAATGCTTTTTTGTCAAATTTATATTAAGAAAATATTTAAAAAGTCAATATTTGTCATTGATCGTAAAAAATAATTTTAGGCTTTGTCCAAAAGAAATATTACTGTATAACTTTCTCATCTCATGCAGGAAATAATTTAAAAAACAATTTCGAATGTTTAAAATAAATCTTCAAAAGAAGTAACACAGTTTTTTTAATATTAATACATTGAAATACTACAAATGATAACAAACCTCCTTTGACTTTGACGAAAACTAGTAATAACAACTCCAGCTTTACTGGACGATTGAGGTATATCATGATGGGATCCTTGCTGACCAGCACAATTTATATCGCAGTCTTGAATGGAGCGTCTACTTGCCCAATAATTCTATAAAATAATTAAATTAGAGCAAATGAATTATTAACGAGTGATTTATCTTAACTTTTTCAAAAGCGAAAAGAATTTCTGTTACATTATTTTCGATGTATTTTGATAAAAAGTGTTATTTACCCCAACAATCGTTGATATAGATCCACTTCTTGTAGTCGAAGGTGGTGCAGAAGCTATGGACGCCCGATGATCAGTGCAGTGATGATTGTGGATATGGTGAAAATTATAGCGGCATTGATGAGGTGGACACGGATCGGCTGATGATGTTGCTTCATCATCGATCCAACCTTGCCCTTCCTTGTCAGATTCTAATCGCTTTTTGCGTGGAGAACGAATGGGGGAAGCCTTTGGTGTGCTATCTACTTTAGGTGTTTTTGGCGATGGTGGACAAAATGGCTCTTCGTATGTAAATTGAACCTCTACGAATTAATGAAAAAGTACAATCAAAAATTTTCAATATGAACCGCGAAGTCTGCATAATGAAGTAAAATAATACTGAATGAAGTAAAAAATTCTAATTTTATACGTTTTTTTTTACAAAATATAAATAATATAAAGTCTAACCATCTTTTAAGTTATCTTCAGTAGCAATAGGCGTATCGTCAGTTTCCTCGGAAACACCGCGAGAGTAAACAGGATCTCCCCCATCTTGAGGACTTTTATCAGATCCAGAGCCAGATCCAGATCCCGTAGAACCAACCAAAGTTACAGAGCTTAGGTTGCTTGGAGATGAAGGCGCACTGATCACAGTAGTATCTATATCAACAATAACATTAGAAGATAAGCTTGAAAGACACACACATAGCAAAGTTTTAAACAAAGTGTAAAAATAAACCTGTTAATGTTTCGGCACTCGATGAAACAGCGATTACTTTTGGTATAGTCAAATGGTAACCATCGTCATCTGAATCTTCTTTGCCACTTACTCGTATATTAACTTTTTTTGAACTGGCTGGGGATTGGTTAGCTGTCGATGTACTTGCTGCATGGGAAGGTGAATTATGACTAACTATTGTCGGTGCCTCCGAAATCAAACCGAGCTGCTGTTCCTCTTCTTTAATTTTAAATTATTTTTTTATTATGATTAAAATGTTAAAATGGTCTTGTTTTATAATTCAAATATAATATTGTTTTTAAGAACTTTTTTTATTTGTGTAGTTATTACGTTTAACAACGTTACTACTTTAATAGCGTGTAATATGAAATGTAACGTGATAAACTCTTTATAAATTATAAATTAGAAAGAAAATGTGTTTATAAGTTAGTAAAGTTTTTGATTTGATTTGTGAAACACTTGAATACTTTTATTTCATTAAAAAAGTATTTCAGAACAGTATGAAATCGTGCAGTCGTCATATAGTAACGAGAATAATCTCTCATGTTGAGGAACAGATTTTATTGTAACTTTGGGGTATATTTTTTCCTCTCAAAAAAAAAAAAAAAAAAAAAAAAAATAGTGGCCGGATCACAACAGTTTCACAATAGTGAAACATTTAAAGATCGAAGTTACAAAAAAATATGTGACCCAAATTAGAGAGGATCTACTTGTTAATAGTTTTAAAGTATGAAACTGAAAATTTTAATATGATTTCGATAAAATAATTTAGTGTTTCTTTGCATGCATTGTTAGTACGCGAATCACAATTAAAACAAATAAAACGTCTAGTTCTCAGAATTCCATAAACATCAATTATCTGTATTGACATTTTTTGTTAACCAGTTTATAAATGAGTTTATGAAGTGCTCCTTATTAAGCATAAAAATTATAACAAGTATAACTACATGATTAAAAGTGAAATGACAGTGTTAGAATTTCTGAAATTTTAGAATCTCACGTTTTTTGTAGCTAGTACGCCAATGAGGCTTTACGCTGGCCATAAAACTCGAAGTTGATTCATACATATTGCTGTTTCCCGTTTCTCGACTATCACTTACTTCTGATCCATAACCTACGTATATAATATAAACAACTAAAGTCATGTAGCTTTTATTTACTTTAAACCATTTTAAAAAATGTCAATAACCTATTTAAGAGGGACGATTAAAGTGTTACTTAAAACATGAAATAATTTAAGTAAAATTATTATTTCTCATAAATAAGAGATTTAAAAAATAATATTATTTATTTTGAAAATTTACTAATTGTTTACAAAATTCACAAACATGTTCACAGAAAACAAATTTTTTATATTTAACATGTAGAATGGAACGTGGATAAATTAAATTTTTAAGTTTCTTAGAAAAATGATTACGTTAGGCTTTTTCTTATCGTTTACTTTTATTTAGAAGGTCTTATCTTTTTCAAGGTTGTTTATTTTTTGTCTAATCGATACGCTATTCGCGTCCTAGTAAAAAACTTTTGGCTTATTTTAGGAATATAGATTTAATATCATACAACTAAAATTATTCTATAAAATAAGGAAATTAATGCGTTACCAGAAACGGAACTAGCGCCACTTGTTCGACGAGGAGATACGCTATTTCGTCTACGATCATCCAAAAATTGATGAGAATCGGCCGCATGTAATCCAGAAACATCTAGCGACCTAAAAAGGAGATTAAAAAAATATAGAACTCAAACAAGAACTATGTTAATTTAATAACGGAAGTTCAATTTTATTTAAATTCTGTTTACGGTACGCCCAAAAGATTGAAAAATAAAGTTCGATACAAAAGATAAAAGTATTATTTTCGCAGAGACGCAGTATGTTACCCGAGCGAAGTGAGATTGTTGTATGCTCTAGAATCAAAATCTATTATAATAGTGTAAGAGTGATTCAGGATCCTGCAAAAGTGTACAATATTATGTCCACGTGGCGAGCATTAATTTTTGTTTTAGTGGACGTGTAATGTTCCTTTGCAAATTTGGAATAATACTTGAAGCGGAACTTTACGTATACTAAACGAAAAACCTAATATTAAACACAAAAAAATAACACAAGCTGGCATTTTAAAGAATATGAGACCAGTAGGTTATATGCTTTTTCAAAGGTTTTTGATGGGGGCGCGTTCGATTAGAGGAGCATTTTTTGCCCATTTACAGCACTTTTTTTTAAAAATGGCCAATTCTTGCTCTAAAAATGTTTTAAATTTATACCAGGGTTAGAATTACTCCATTACATCGGGCTTTCGAAACATCCGTGTAATTTTTGTTGCAATTCAAAATATTAAATAACGTTTTCGATACTCCTTGCATAAAACACGATTTTGCGCACGTTTGAATCAAAACGCACGCGCTAAATTAAATCTTGCACACGTTTTGCTTCGCTCGGGCGAAAACGTTCACACGAGGATAAAATCACGTTCTCGCACTTGTGTTGAAATATACTATTACTTACGCTAAGGAGCCACCAGGCATCTGAGCATCCGGAGGTTCTGTGTCATAAAAAACTTTTTTCAACGCTTCTAAAACCGTAACACCATCGGTGAAAACCCGATATGTCAACAGGAATGTATTGAGAAAGTCAATGCTCAAAAATCTCAAATCAGTGAGTCGTTGCAACAGGCGTTCAGGAGTTGCATATCGTATTTGAGGTACTTTGCAGGAATTGAGTGTCCGACTAAATCGTATGTCCACATCGTCTTTAAAAAGTTTTGGATCGTTTCTTATGGATTGTGGCATTGTTACCGAACTCGTATCTGATATAGAACCATGCAAAAAGTCATTAAAGTGCACGTTGTCCATGCACTGACTTATATCACTGATCCAAGCTGCTTTTTCCTGCAAATAAATAAAACATAATTATTAGTCGTTTCTTACTTATTCTTTTTTTATATTTTATTGAATTTTGTTCTATCGAACAAGACTGGTTAGTAAAAAAATGTGATTGTTGGCATCAGATAAAAGTATTTACCTGCATTGTAGGAGCTACAAGATGAATAGTGACTTGATGATTTTCTGCTCCAGATTTTACATCAAGAATAATTTTGAAATCACGATTTTGTAGTTGGACTGAAGTGGTTGTTCCTCTCGCTGCTGCTGTACTTCCACTACTTTCACTGATTCCGCTAGAGACTGAGCAGACTGATGATCCTAAAGTATCAATAACAATTTATTTGCTTTTTATATAAGTATACGTCATTTTTAATCAATAAATAAATTAACAAAATTTTATAATATAATAACAAATAAAACAAATCCTAAATAATACATTCACTGATAACTTCTTTCAAATTAAAATATTGGATACTTTAATTCCAAAGTAATTGTAAACAATATTTTTTTAAATTAAAAATACACAAGGGTTGAAAACAAAACACTTACTATCATCCTCTGGAGTATGTTGTTCGCTAGGATCTTCTATCAAAATAGCATCTGTAAGCGGTATTTTTCCTATTTGAGGTATAAGGTTTAGGCGACCATCATCGTCGGACTGTCTAGTCGTCAATATCAAATGATTAGAAAAAAGGAAGCATTGTCTCAGAGCTTCCTTATCTCCGCCTTTCCCTCCGAAAGTAGCACTTAGACGACTTCTGGCGCCTCTTGGTTTATCCAAAATTTGTATTAATGCTCCTAGAAAGAAGTTTTAAAAATTTTTCTCCAACGTTTCCTCTCAAGTGTTAAAACAAAAAATTATTAAATTATATTACATGCATATTCAAACTGACCTAAATAGTATCCTTAAAAATCAGGATACGCAATACGTGAATTTTATATCTTACAAGCGCATTATTATAATTTTTCATTTATTTGTCATTTATTTATTTATCGAAGTACATTTCACAAATAATCGTAAGAATTCAAAACGAAATTATACCTTCTTAATATTCTTCTAGTTATTGTTAACGTTTATGGTCCCGAATAGAGGTATCTTAAACAATACTATGTCAGTACGTGTGTAAATCTATTTCCTTTCTCCGTATTCTTGGCCGCTTTGGTCCCTGGCTCATGGGGTCCTCCACAATCTAGCTTTAAAAAATATCCGTTGGTCCCCCACGTTGCCTCTATCTATCTCCCCACTATTAGTTTAACTAACACTACCCACCCTTTCGTCTTATTGTTGATATTGCTCACGATATCTGGTTGAACCCGTGTACGAGGAAAGGCGGCATTAGTACGACGACGGCAGTCACGTCTTTTGATCGTAGCGGCGGCATCTCTCCTTCTCTCTTCCTCTTTCACTCTCGCTGTCGGTGCGCGTTGTTTTCGCCTGGTACGACGCCCCCGGCAGATTTTCGAAGATGAAAAGCAGGCGCTTTCTCGCCTCTCTTCTCCCGAGCACGAACTGTTCACGATACCGTTGCGTCTTCTTTCGGGGCACACAATGCGCACAGAGGAGCTTGATCACTGGGCTTACGGTGGGTGAATGCCGCAACGCGATTGTTTTATTTTTGGGGGAAGGAATGGGAGAGGAAGTAGGGAGTTTTGCCTTTGCTCGCCCGCTCGTGGCAACCATATGACGTTCCGTAGAGGGAGAACGCGCGCGTTCGTTCAGGGCTGTAGCTAAGGGCTGCCGGAACCACGGTTTTCCTTGGGGTTCATGGGTTTTTTTGACGATCGGTGTAACCCAGATATTTCGTGAAGCGCAACACGTTAATACATTCTTAATGAAAAGTATACGTATTCTTCTAGGTCAGGTCATTTTTAATCGATTTTATCATTCTGATATTCTAGTTTGAAAAAGTAAAATCATAAGTTTGTTTACAGTAAGAATAACGTTTATAATATTTAAATACGAAAGAATGGAAATTTTTAATGACAGATTCCAGCACCAATTTCGTTTACGTTTTAATTTAATTCAGCTTTCCAGAGTATAATTAATTCTTATTAATTTTTTTCTGTTTTTAAGAAGGTTTTTTATCATGTGATCTGAAAATATTTGTCTTATATTCAGTTTTAATATGCAATAACGGCTAATTTAATTATTCTTAAAAAGCACATTAAAAATTAATTATTGATAAATTGAATTACGAATTTTTGGATGAAAAATAAAAGTATTGGTTTTATTTGTTAATCATTCGATAGTCATCACCAAGACTTTTATTAAATTAAAAACGTATGAAATTAAATATACAATTTCAGTTAAATATGAATATTTTAGACATAAAATTATAGTTAACGCATTTTATTTTTTTAATTTAAATCAAAATATAAAAACCATGAACCAATCCGTTTAAAAAAATGAGTAAATTCCCATCTTTTGCCATTTAAATTTTAGTTAGAATTCATACAAAAATTTAAAGCCTTCCTTATTTCTTAAATTATTAAACACAGACTACATTACCCCACAAAAATAGACCTAACAAAAATCCAACCTTTGGTTTTACGCGTTAATTACAGCATGATCAGCCGAAAGGACCCTTTGCCTGCAAATCTTTTCAAATAATGCCGTAGGTTCCCGAACGGCTCGATTCGACCCTGAAGCAAGCAGCGAACATGAACTCTGGCCGCGCCGAGCCGGCGCGTGTAGTGGCCGCTACGCGCGTGCGGGATACTCGTCAAGTGGCGCAACATCGATTTAGTCAGACGCGGCGCTTGCGCGAAGAAAGCGCCGGTAATGCTTCGGTGAGAAGGGGAGCGAGGCTGGGATTTGCCGGCCGGAGCTGTTCCAGCTGTGGTAGATCGGTTACCGGCGCGCATGGAGCAGTGCAGTACTTTACCGACGTCGGTATATGGTATCTTTCGTGAACGGGGTGAGATAAGATTTTGAATAGACTGTATGGCACCGTATATTTTTATTTATGGTATTATTTACGTAAAATAATTCAGAAGTTGATCATAATTATTGAAATTTTTAACTTTATGCGTTTTCATTTAAGAAACGAACTTCAGTTTTTGAATTGAAATGAAGTTATTCTTATTTTAATTAGTTCGTAAATAAACAAGATTCAGCATTTGTAAGATATAAACACGTCAACTTCCAATTTAAAAAATTTAATAAGTCTTTCTAAAAAATGCAACTTTTAACAATCGCAAGTTTTTCTTTCCACTACAAGAAGTTTTAATTGTGATTCTAAAGTAAAATCTTGAAGATTCTCTTTGGAAATACCCGTTTTAACGAACCCTAATTATAGCTTACCTTGCCTAACGAAGACCTGATTAACGTCGAGCAAAATATCGCAGCCTTCAACAATCATCCTCTCGACGGCGAGATTCTTGCGCAAATTTTCCGTCTCGCTAACCTAAAAGACAAACAAAAGCTCGAGTAAACTCGGCAATTCTCTTTTCTCCTCTCTGCTTTAGCAATAAATAATAATTTGCGCAACAATGTTTGACACAGTTGAGGGGGAACAATACCTCGTCGTGCATTTGTCTCGAGAGATCTTCAAGTTGCTGGCGGGCATTCTGCAAACTCTTTCGCTCCACGTGGTCGTGCGGGGTGTGAGCGAGAAGTTCATGCAGCGTAATAATGTAGCGGGGTATCTGGAAGCATGAGTTTCGTCTTTATTTCCGTGCGGCGTTGTTGTGCAAATAATTAAAATGAAAAATGCAAAGTCTCGCTTGCAAGCAGAAAATCTTGTTTCTGTTTCGATATACTCTTGGGAAATGTTAATAGGTTTTCGACTTGAAGCATTTCTATCAGGATAAAGCTTCTGTCAGGGACAATCGATATTCCCGGAAGAAATTGAAGGCTTTATTAATATTTAATAAAAAAGAAAAAGGGAACAATAGCTTTCATTTATAATTAATAACGAAGCTGAATAAGGTTCGTAAATTATTTTTCTCGGATATTTGTGTAACTGGTTTATTTTTAATTTCTTTTTCATTTAGTTCAATATCAATAATTGCCTGTACGCGAATGCTCAACCTTACTCTGCTTTTTCAAATTCAATCTCGTTTCATGAAAAATGAAAAACAACGAATGTATAATTTATAGAATGTTTAGCAAATAATAAGTTTTACTTATAAAACTTAAAAACCAAATAAAATTCGTCTTATATAGATCTTTCCGCAAAGTCAATATTACTAATTAATTCGCTCCTAGAACTTTCCTCGCCACGAATACCATTTCTGGCATGCCGTTCTCCTATGTGCGTGCGGAGAAATCTGAACTTCGCCACGAACTAAAAGCCGAGTGGCCTGCGGCCTCTTCGGGGATGCTTGCAATCTCATTATTTTGCGGACGAATCTCATGTTGGAAAGTTTTCACAAACGGACTTGCCCGTACGTCTGCCGCTGCAGCGAAACAATAATGCGCGACAATATTTCATAAGAAATGCGCGTTCGTTTATTTGACATAAAAGTGTAAAAGAGAGGTTTGTAATTAAAAACATTTTAAAAATCTCGTATATGGAATTTAATCGAAAACGAAGAGGTTGCGCAGCGGATAGGTAATTAGTTAATTGCAAATGCTGCGTTAATTAACTGAATTTTTTTCGCGAGATAAGGCATAAAAAGGATCGGGTCGTAATAAACTTTTTGCAGAAAATGAAATCGGCGCAAATGAAATCACCTCCGCGGAGTGTTATTAAAAGCGATACTTTAAACGGAAAAAAAATCTCGTGATTCATTCGCACGGAAAACAGACATTTCTCGCAATCAAAAAGCGTCCTAGATTCCTTGCCGACCTCGCGGGCATGAAAGTAAAAAAAAAGGAAAACAGAAGCGGCCGATGGAAAATATGACGAAACGGGATCGGGGCGTCTGGCCGCGCTCGAGAAATGCGTAAAATTTACTTTCTCTCTCTCTTGCCTGTCTCCCGGAGGATGCGGAGAGCGTTAACGCGCGCACGCCGGGCTCGAGTTACCGCCGCTGGTGCGGTGTCGGGCACAAGCGGCGCCCGCCGATCGATGCCGGCCTCGCGCGCCAAAGGAAAAAAGCGGCCGTGTTTTCACTCGATGCAGCCTCCCGGAGGTGATGCTTTTTTCTTCTCGGCTCGGCCCTGCCCGGCCCTTTTGATGACCGCGGCTGCTTCCGACGGAATTAAAGAGACGCTGCGGCGGTTAAGAAACGCGAGAGGCGAGTCGTCGCGTTTAAGAGAGAGGAGGCTAAGGGGAGGATTAAGTTGAACGTTAAATGAGACTACTTTGAGGTGGTAGCGAACATTTTTCTGCGAGCTGCGGGATCACAATTTATGTGGTTTCTGGGAATTTTTCTTTTTAAGCTTAATGATGCACAGCTAGATTTTACAATTTCGTGCCTTGTAATATTTTCTAAAAAGTAAAAGTAAATTATAAAAAGAATAAAAAAAGAATAAAAAAAATTCTTGGGAATTACACGCCATTTTTTATACTAATTTTTTGCATTATTTTTATTTGTCGAAATCAACTATTTTTATCGTTTCAGAAATATCACAAAGAAGCTTTCTCCACGTTCGCGGAAAATAAAATTCTTTCTAACGAGAGCAAGTTGAAGAGCCAAAGCGTGTGGCTGTTGAATGCGTTCACCGAAGAAGCAAGTTTACCAAGAATCGCATAAAGACAAGTACTTACTTGATGCATCGGGTAGGTGAGAAAAGTCTCAAGAGATCTTCCATGACAAGCAGTCTTATTTTCGAGGCGAGCGAGTAACGCCGCGAACGACGGAGACGACTTGCATTCCGTGAGCACCTGTAAACTGTAGTGGTGGTTCCTCACGTATTCTTGATAGATCGACAGCATTGGGAGTAACATGTCAAATAGATCACCTGGGGACGAATAAAACAAAGATCAGGTTTTCTGCACGCGCAAAGTCAGTTGTAGAGGTAAATCTTTAAGTTTAGAAATAATTCTTTTTTGGAGTCCACTATTTTTTCTAAATATACACTTTCCGATAAAATTATGTCTAAATGTCGAGCTAACGTTTGTGTCTATAGGCCAGAGAAACTCTAATATAACATTATAAATGTAAAAAGAGCCTTAAAATTTAGAAAGTACTTTACTTATTTGAAAAAAGTTAAGAAATATGCGTTAAATCAATACTTCTGAAGTGTGTGGGTGCATTTCACCGAAGAAAAGTCTTGCGAAAGTTTCGAAAAATGAAAAAGTTAGCAATTAACTTTTAATTTATGTTTCATGCATGAAATATAATATTTCAAAAACTTTGTATGATTGAAAGATTAATTAATGAAAAAAGTCTGCGAGCCATCTACTTGCAGAAAGTAATCAGTTTTTAGTATTTAGTTTTATGCAGCATAGTGATTCTCTATCTATATAAATGTAATTATTCTTCTTTTTATTATTGCAGGCAATAAATAATTAAAATTTAGTTACTAAATGTTATTTAACATTATTTGCGGATTTCAGTTTTATAGCAGGAGTAAAATCCATACGCATATGGAAATCACGTCCATCTACATATTTTCGAATAATGATGCAAATATCATGACTGAATGTGGTTTTATAATCCTGCTGTTTTCTCAATTTGCGTCAGAATGAATACCCAACTCAAAATAAATACCTATTATTAATGAATAATTATTAATTATTAATTAATATTGATTAATAATAAAATAAATATGTATTATTAATTGTATTTTACATTCAATTACTTTGATATATCTTTCATATAGAAAGTTATATAAATCATTTTTTTCACTGATTTATTTTTCAAATTCATAATAATGTAAACCGCTTCGATAGACTTATTGATTAATGGATTTTAAAAAATAATTGTAAATCTTTAGCACAAAACAAAAATTAAAAGTATATATTTTCATGCAGTAAACAAATAAAACTAAATAATTTTAAGGACAGTACTTTTTGGCTACTTGTATTGCAAAAAATATATTTTAAAATAAAAGTTTAAAGTGGCAATTTATTAATGTTGTTTATTTAAGGTATAATACTTAAATAATTTCATAAATGAATTAGTAAAATATTTTTCTTAATTTAGAACCCTATAAAATTATATATAGAAGCAGCTATCTCCCAAAATTAGAAATACGGCGAATAAAAACTTACCTAAAACTAAAGTTGGCCAACTTTCCATTCGTGATGTTAAGCCCTTGAGGAAAATTTGATGTAAAAATAATACGGTTTCACTATTCAAAAATATGCTATTAACATCTTCGTGACTACACGGTGGTTTTTTCGAACTTGCAGCCATTTTAAACGGTCTTAAAAAGCAGCTCACTAAAACCTCCATTTGTTCGGTATATTCCTCTTCAGCTTCCACCATTTGAAATACCAAACTAAAATTATGGAAAAATTCTTCTAATTATTTAGGTAATTTTAAATTAAATAATCTGACGTAACTGATATACGTTTTTTTTTAGTAATTATGTTAAAATTTCAATTTTACTTTAATTTTCATTTCCAAATAGATTAAAATGATACAAAAAGAATTAACATTTTAATTTAAAAAAATATGCGTTTTAAAAATTGCGCTACGCTGCGTACTTTTAGATTCATTATAATTCCTAAAACGATAACCAGAATGAAAATTTGTTTCCAACTTTAAAACTTTTTCTATTTTCTGATCTTTCTTTATTGTATTCTTTATACCACACTTTTTATCCAAGCAATCAGAGAAGTTGAGCAAAAAATAAATGGGCCACTCGGCAGTAACAAAGCGAAGTGGAAGAAAACGTCAGCGGGGTTTGAAAGGTAACGATACGATATGTATACATCTCATCCTCTCATCGCTCCCATCAATTACCCCGACAGGATAAAGGAAAGAAAAACGGAGAATCTCACCTGTTTCTCTTCCTCATACTTTCAGCGTGCGGACTTTTGATGTATTGTTCAACAATTTGTTTCCAGCGTCGTCTGCATAACCAGCCTCGGAAAAAGCTCTGAACCTTTTTGATCTTCTGCATCTCGATGCTGCCTTCGGAGATGCCTTTAAAAGTAGCCGCTTGAGCGCCTAACATACCTACTCCTGGTTGAGGTCCTGCTCCGTACATGGCGGTTGCTCCCGTCGGATTAGTGCAACCCATTGTTTGCGAAAACGTTCTTTGAAAAGGTCCGCGAACTGTACCTCCGCATGCACTCGTCATACTCGGCCGCAGTTCCTTCTTTAAAGCGCACAACTGTAACGTTAGAAAAGTATTATTTAGAAGTATATTATTAAATACAAGTATAGTATTAAATACTATTAAATAAATTGCTTTAAACGGAGCGGTGTTTGGCTCAGACGGTAAGTTCTTGTCTCCCAAGACAAACATCGCTTATATAGGGCGTGAGTTTGAATCCTTGTTACTCCGAAATTTTCGACGGTCTTTTTAAAAAAATGTCTCGTGTTCGAGGATCTCGATGCATCTGATTGATAGTCAATCTTAGTAAGTACCATGATTGCGCTGAATGTATGTATACTGAAAAGATTGGCGGGTTTCGCTTGTGAGACTTGCATGGTAGGGTGTCTTTCGTGGCTCGATCAGTAACCCGATTAGAAATTTTCGTGTCTACCACATGAAGCCTTCGCCGGAATTGCCTTACTCTTCATGCGGCCCTACAAAGGCAACCTTATCTGGATTGCGCAAAGTTATCGGGGGAGATATAATGTGCTGCCTTATAAAGATTGAAAAATGTATTTGATTAGGCATCCTCGGAATTTTCTAATAAGGGCTTGATAAGGTATATTATTTTTTAAAACTGAATATTATACAACGTTTCGAGTCGAGGCACTATTTATATAGGTACACACATACATGTACTTGAAATTCTGAAAAAGTAATTATTGTGTTTAGCTCTAAGAAGAGCGGTAATTTAATAGTTCTCCAAATAGTGGTCGAAAAATACTCAAATACATAAAATATTCACTTCAAGTTATTTGCAATCATAATAATTTTACTTATACACGGCACACACAATGTCTTATTTTGAGATACGCTCTAATTTTGGCCACGCGTGGAAGTACGTTATTCGCCGCTGAAGGGCCTCGTACAGTTTAGCTTTAAAGGACCTCGCTTGGAAGGCGGCATGCCTTATGATAACGTTTAATCGGGAAGAGCGAAGGGAATTGATTCGGACTCCAAACTCATCCTCGTCGCTGTTGAGCACATTAAAGCATAAATAGATCAACGTTAAAAAAAGAAAAATTACTTTAAACAAGCAATTGTATCGAACTGAATAAATGATAATTTTGTACCTTCTTCACCTCTTAGCCTTATGTGAATACTTATTACAAATACCGTTGAATAGATCGAATAAATATTTTGATTTCCTAGAACTAATATCCAGTACGAATACTCATTCCGTCAGGATATAATTTTTTAAGAGAGTATCCATTGAAACTGATGAAATGGGGGATGAAGAGATTCGAATATAAATAGTCGTTTTAATTAAAGCATTTAATTAGCAAAATTATTTTTGCCATAAAATGCTTTTACGAGTAAAAGTCCCCATAAATTCAGTTTTAAAAATAGTTTCCAGGAAATTTGACATATGTAGCATCTGTTTAAATGCATACGTACACGAGAAATAGAAGTTTGAGCCGTAGCTGTACAAATTGCTATTTCAAAGTTGCATGGTTATAACAGCTTCTAGATTTTTAATGCGAAAACTTTGAACGTTCATAAAAAAGTAGAGACCAAAAAATAAAATCCACGGGAACGTAAAAGTAAAAAAAAAAGTTCCCAGCTAAAGAGTTTGCGGGAAAATTCACCTCTGGTTCTTTGTTTAAATTTAAAATCGAAAAGTTTAGCAAAACTTTGAAATTACATTCTTTTGAATAAAATTTCCATAAACCATATATGACATGCTATTTGGTAATTAGAATCATCAGTTAATCGCAACTATATTTAATAATAAATATCATTTTGAAATAAGCAAACCATGTCGAACATTAATAAAAGTGGAGCAAAAACCAGCACAAATATATTTTATCAACTTTGGACCTTATTCGAAACTAAGTTATGAGTATAATAGCCGCTAAAGAGATAAAATGATTTTCATGTTTTGCCTTTAAATTGAACAAAGTTTCATATTTTAATTACTTATTTCTTGTTAATTAGCCGATGCGGGAGCTAATTACTTACCTAATACAATTCAACTTGTTAAAAAATACTAATTTTTATTCAATTATTGAAGTAAGCATAATATGGCAAATGAAGCATATAATATGCTTTTACCATTTAAAACTAAATGATAGTATTAAGAAATACTAAATACAAGATTTTAGGGAGATGCTTCCTCTTTTGAGATTTTTAATTTCTTCTATTTTCATAAAGTATTTTAGCAGTCATTTTTGTAAAATTATTTTTTACTAGAACTTTTAAATCCTTCTACTTTTATAATTCCTGGTAATGCGTAAACTTACCTCAGCTCGGAGCTTCTTGATCTCGGAAGTGAGCTCTTCACATTGTTGAGTATACTGCCACTTCGCTGTTTTTTCGCTCTCAACGATTTGCAACAGGTGTAAGTGCTTTTGCTCCAGCTCCTCTTTTTGCAGCAGCATTTTATTGAAACTAAAATAAATGTAATAAAAAGTAATGTTTAATTCTTTTTAATATTATTTTATCCTAATTGAACAAATGGAAACTCAAAGATAAGAACTAAGAAAACGGATTCTTTTTGAATAGTAGACAATTAGGAATATGTACAGTAATAAAAGGATAATTTAGTATTATTAAAATTAATATTTCACTTTAAAATATTACAATCGTATGAACAATTTTGCAAAATTGTTCTTTTATAAAATTATGAAATTAAAAATTTCATGAACCTACTATTTCGTTAAAAATAGGAATACATTAGATATTGTAAAATTTAAAAAATTACAAAAATTTTGACAGAAAAAGAATATAAACATTAATTTTATGTTATATTTTATACTTTTATAAACTTGAAATGCTTAGCATTTTAAAATGCGGCGGGAAAAATTTTACACTAATGAAATCTTAAATATGCATGAAAACATTTTAGGTTCAAGCGAAACTTTACCATAACACAAGAATTTGCTAGTTCCTCTACTAACCCACTTAACCCATTTTACTATTAAACGAAGATGACAAATTTTTAGAATTCTGGTGAAATTAGATTACTATTTATGACATAAAAACAATGTTCGTTTGAAATATTAATATTTTTATATTAATATTTGTAATACTGAAAATCTTTTGAAAAAAGAACGAATGAGTTGTAAAAGTTCAAAATTATCCTATTTAATTTCCCATGTGATTGCGCACGATCCTCGAAATGGCTTATTAGCCTCTTCCGGTCACTGCGGATGAAATATTCTATGTAACTCCATCTCGGTTATCGTTAGAGGATATTCCGATCTCATTACTATCTAGTTTTCGGTGCGATAGGGGATTTTGTGCAGCTGGCAAACTAACGTTAAATTAGAAAACGGATAGTGATAAATGAAAAAGCGGCAGAGCGTTATCGAAAAGGAAATAATAAATGGAAAGAGCCATTTTCGTGCTTACCTGGCTTCTCGTATCGCATCGATCCACATTTTGCAGTCAGCTTCCGTGACCGTCTTCAACTCATATTGTCGTTGATTTTCTCTCCTATACGAAATGGCAAAACATATCTGGAGGCAGAAAAATATAATTGGAATGAATATAATTGGATTCAAATATACCTGCCTTTAAGGAAAAGATAAACATAATTTTAAAAATATTAAATAAATTGAGTTAAATATTAATCAGATCTTTATTTTTTATTATACAATAATTAATTAGTAATATTTTTCAATTGAAAATAAACGTATTGTTTAAAAAGTCTACCAACTTTCTAACGTTCCTTTAATATTTTTTTTATAATTATTATATAAGATATAAAGGTTGAAGAATTTCAAAATATGGAGGCAGAACCTTTAGAATTAAATTTCTATTTTATCATAAACCACCGTAATAAATATTAATAACTTCTCCGAGAAAGTTGAAAGAAACGCATCAAAATCTAATATAATAGAAAAACAGAATTTCAGAAAAGCTTGTATATCAAAATATCCCTGGCTATATATAGAATAAGCCCTTTGATGGATTTTTTATCAATATTTCTGTCCTCCTTCTGTTCAATTCAATTTTAACAGTAAAAAAGTCTTTTAATTTTATTCTGAAAAAATAAAATCAGAAATATTTCGATTAAAAAAAGTTTATTGAAACAAAAAGTTTTTAAATATAAGAATTCTCAAATGCCAAATTCTATATTAATTTGCAGATACTTAAATTTTTGGTAGTTCAATTTTATCGTATATTTTCTATATTCAAGCTTGAAACCGCACATCTTCGGAAGAGAAGTTCATCATCAACTCCTCGTTTTGATGCACGGCTGGCTCTAAACGCGCTCAAACTATCCACGACTGCTTTCGTGCATTCACTGATGCGCGTACATTTACACGGACGCTCCTACACTTTAAAGGTAAAAATTAAGCTCCCAGTTTTTTCTTTCCGGGTCTTTTGAAAACTTTCTTTTTAAGGGTAAATTTGAAACTGCACGACGCCGAGGGTTTTTTACTCTTATAAAGGTTTCCACGTCTTATAACGAGACTATTCAAAGGGTCGTTGGTAATAGGAATGTTCTTTTGTTCGTGAAATTTTACTTTTATATAGTTACAAGAGTTATGAAAGTATTGCACATCGGAATAAAAATGCTTATTCGCAATTATAAAAATAGTAAAAATAAAGTTAAATTGTTAAGGAAATTAAATAATTATTATTAAGCGTATAGAGAACATATTATTCCAATTATACTTTGCAAGATGCTTCAGTCGACGATCTTAGTTTTTCGAAGTTTCACTACAAAAAATATAACAATTATTATTTTAAAAAAAAGCAGGTGAAAGCTCTGAGTTTACTTTTAACTATATCCTCAAGAGTAGTCATTATTGCAGCCTAATAAAATTCTTTTTCTGAATTTAGTTAAATATATTTTCGCGAATGCGGTGTAATAAAGATGTTAGAAATTAGTACGGTGTAAATAATGTGTCCAAAGAAAGTTCATGACGTTCTAGCGGTATTTTTACGATAAAGTTATTATAAATGTTCCCATCGCCTAGAGCAGAGTCCGCCTACGTCTTACTGCTGAGTTTAGCAGTCGGATCTGAGATGACATGTATACAAATCATATTAGTTTGAAGAAGTAATCACGGCTTGTGCGTAATTAAACAACATTTATTCACAAAAGTTGTTTAGAAGTTAGTACAAAGCAAGAGAACAAGCCTTCTCGCATTAAGTTCATAAACACTCGCAAGTGCTAAAACAGTTAAAGATAACTCGATAAATTACCGCAGGCAAGTTAGCCCATTAACCAGTCTCGATATTGCGCGAGCCGGTATTAATGACTCGTGTCACCTGTCTTCATAAAAGCAGCGGCGCGCTCGTGAAAGTTCCAGTAATTAAAAAGTAATTAAATAAGCAGAGAGAAGCCCGGCTAGCCGAGGCGCGGTTTCGTTCCGGTCTACGGTGATCAAGCTATTTTGCGCCGCTACACACAGAGAGGATAGCTTTCCCTCCGGCTGTACAATGTAGCAGCCGGGCTTACGTACGCGGAGAAGGATGGGGGAAGGGGAGGGGGGGAAAGGGTAGTGCGGTGAAAATTATCTCATTCCAGCTAGCTTGGCATCTCGTTTGTTTCGCTAGCCGAGCTACCGCGTGAATGGAATTTTCGGTCTCGCGTCTGCGTTAATTTCCTGATAGAGGAGAGCTTTTTCCTGTGATCAAACCAGATTACCTAGGATTTAAACGAGAAGGCTATATTTGGAAATGGAAGTTAGATAATTCCTTTTATTGTGAAACGCTGCATTCAGGTCTATTTTTTATTTTTGTTAATCTGTGCTATTGATACTTTTTTTAATTTGATTTAGCGTGAAGCGTGTTACAATTTACAATAATACATACAAAGACTAGTAACAATATATTAAATTGGGTGTAGAACTATCACCTAAGTATCAGATTTCAATTCAAGTAAAAGGCACGTCGGAACATTTTCTGAATCACAGAAGTAATACCTTTATCGCGCAAGCAGCTATACGTTACAAAATGAATTATTCAGCAATTAGGTTTCATGACTAACTAGTATAACATTTTAGCTCACTTTGTAACCAGGGTGGACACGGCTAAATGATTAAAGGAATCTAGCGTGATTACCGTGTCGTTTCAGAAACACTGCAAATCTTACGCTGGAGAGACAATGCATGCAGCTTAAATTTATATAGCCGCGGTGATTCTCTTAGACACAAGGCTTATGATGTGCTTGGGTAATTAATGAAGTGAACTACATGTATTCTTCGTAATTGTAATTAAGTGGACTGAGGGGCTGTGCGAAGCTCGTGACCCAAATTAACGTCCTCGCAGCATGTCGCGTAATTCAAATAGAAAATGGAGAAGTTATATAGGTATTAAAGTTCACATACTAAAGCTATTTAATGGTAAAATTATTATTGCTGCTATTGGAATAAAGCATCGAGAGGTCGTAGAGCTTGTCGGCTATTATCTCTTGCTATTGTTTTTGTAAGGGTGCTGACAACTAAATTTATCTCTTTAGTAATGCACAAACTATGTCTTAAGAATATTTTTTTTTACTGTAAATTAAGCAGATTACAATTTCTTATAGCTAAATCTACGGGGAAAATGTTGCTTTTGTTATATTTTTCTTACTTTTCTCATATAAACCAGGCTATAAAGAATTGTTATCTTCAAGATATATTTTGTGTACAGCTAAAAAGGTAAATTCAGTTAATTCGTCGCACGTGCGAGAAGGCAAGATAGAGATAGGCAGCACTTTTGCTGTGCCCGGTGACGGCATCGCCTCAATCTAAAACAAATTAATAACATTTGTAAAACTCAAGGTTTGTTTTTAATTATTGTATAATCAGTATTAAATCTTAAAAAAATGTCGTTATTGAGAATAAAATTAGTTATAGAAATTACGAAGGTGGATACATCACTTCAAGCAAATTCTCGGTATTCTACATGTACATCAATTTTGGCAACTATCATTCTAATTGATATAACCTAATAGTATTCAGAAATAGATTGAGGTTCTATAGAAATTTCTACAGCATTAGGAGCATAACGTTAACGGTGCTTTCAAATTACTAATCAAACTTGTCATCAGCGAGACTCGCAAACTGTTACATGGTTTCAATACATTAGAGGCTCTGCAGGGGGCTTTGCATAGGCTTCTACCTTTGTGAATAGCGACGAATAGCTCGAATTCGTATTACATTCATGCACGGGTATATCTTACCAAATTAGTGAAATAGATAAAATGTCTTATATAATAGTTGTTTAGCTTGAGGAGGCTTGTACATTCATTAATTCTGAGATAAAATTTAAAGCTAACTTCAAAGTAAACTTAAAAAATTTAAATAAGAACCATCCATTTTTTGAAACCGGAAATGAAAAGAGCAAACAAATTCTGCGTCCAGCAATATAAATAAGGAGATTTAAATAGACTCAGGCCAATAGAAAACTTTTTTATATTTACTATTTATTGGAAAAACAATTTTTCATTATTTAAAACTATAACAGTTAAATTAAACATGTTCAAAAAGTATAAGCCGTAAAAACCATTATCATGTAAGTCTAGCTAAAACAAAATCCGGAAAACTTCTCTCGATTTAATGACCGTAGCAACCGAAAATATTCTTTTTCTTTCTTTTTCTCCTCTACTTTATTCCCCACATCAGCTTATGTTTAAATACGACGATGTGGAGAGCAACAAGTTTTGGAAGACGTTATCGATCACTGTCATTAATGTTGCGTTTTCAATCACACTCAACAAAGCAACATGACAGGGACATACTAAGATAACAAATTTTCAAGGCCACGTAGGCAGAAAAGGGCGTTATTCTTCCAGGAGTTTAACAGTACTTTTTATTCCTCCGATTATTTATAATATTAATGGTTACAATAATAATTATGTCTTAAGTAATTTAATTAATGGTTTGATTCTAACGTTGTATTTTAATAATTTTTCTGTAAAATTAGTGAAATAAAATTTAAAATAAAAATATTTAAGTGAAATTTGATTAAAAACATGTTGGAATATAGAGTTATGTGTATAATTAAAATATTGTGATAATGTGTATCGAATATCAAATGCAATAAGGTGTGAATACCGAGTGAAAATATTACAAAACTTTGATTTAAGCTTCCAATATTTATAAAAATATTTTTGTCTTAATAATATTTAAAAATACCGTTTTTAAACATTAATCATACTATAGTTATTAATATAATATGTTATAATACTTTTTTACGTTTTTTCATTAAACAAAATTTAGTTAAAATAGTAATATTTACAAGGAGAACACATGACATATGGGTAATGGATTTTCCTGTAACTTTGGGATATGTTTTCTAATGTTAAAATATGAAGGAAGCCGCGTCCGTTCGGCCTAACGCTCGATTTTG
>UCOM01001806.1:0-34947 GCA_900474385.1 Ormyrus pomaceus
CAATGATTTCACTGATTTCGAGATTATCTTATTTAAAAGAAATTTTCGTAAAATTTTGAAAAATGGTAATGATTTCATGTAATATAAATGATTTCACATTGATTCCGCAATCAATGTGAAATCAATAATGAATTCTGAAATCGTGAAATATTAGAGGTAAATTTGTTTTATATACATATTTAATTGAAAATATAATAATAATATAATCATTAAAAAAATAATACATAATAAAATTGTTAGATACCTGTCATACCGCTTGGAAATTCAAATCCCGTTTAATTTTTTTTTAAAGATTATTATTTAAGCCATTTTAATTTTTGTATGAACGTACATTAAATTTTATTTTTTTTATTATTTGTAATATTAAGGGTGAAAATGTAAAAAAATTTAATTTAATTAAATAAATGTTTTATTTGTTTAAAAATGATTACATTTAAAACGATGCCGTAACATTAAATTTCGGTCGCGAAATTGTATATATATAACTTTTAATATTTATGAAACCATTTCGATCTATAGGTATTAAGTCAAAGATGTTTTCGTGATTCTTTGGTTCATACCAGTGGCATAGTACACCTGTTTCTTTGCTGTTACCACTTACCATGGCGTAATTGCTTGAATATTCTCAGCTTCTATTTGTAGAGCCGCTTAAATACCAAAAACTAAGAATATGGCCTAAGTAGTATTTCTTACAATCTAATCTTTGAAAAATACATCAATCACCGACATAAATTTCATTACATTTTTTTTTAAATACGACCTGCTTATTTTAAAATTTATTTTTATTATATTTTTTTAACTCACAGGCTCGCACTCTCTGCAATCTATTACTACTAAGATCACAGTCATTTTGGCTTAATAGCCAACATATTGAAGATTTTCTTGCGATTAACGTGCGCCACGCATAATAGAATGCAAACTAGAAGCTCACGTCATAGGAGGACAACGAATCTTATTTTGTTTGAAAAATTAGCTAACTAATAGCATTGATTTCAATTGATTTCATTGATTTCAAATTATTTCACATCAGATTGCATATGCGAATTCTAAAACTTTTTTTTGAACGATTTCATATTACTTCAATGATTTCCTAATGACTTCAGTGATTTCAAATTGATTTTGGATGGCTGGGTTAGGTGATTTCTACAACTGAGTAACCCCTCCAGAGGTGGGGTATAAGGCAGCCTATTATTCGGCTATCTGCCCAGTAGGAATGCCGGAAAACTGATATGTCATAGATACATCCGCCCCTTGTTTAATTTCAGATATTTTTTAAAATGATGTTAAAAATTAGAAGTGATTTTCAAACTACATGCAGTCCCTACTACAAAATTTCACGTGAGTTCTCACATGAGATCTCACACAAGATCTGACGTGAAATTTCAAGTCAAAATCTCATGTGACATTCTGTTTCGTGAGCTGTTGAAATCTCTTAAATAATAAAAAATTTGAAAAACTTTTAAAAAATTTTTAGCCTCAAAAATTTTTTTGTATCCTATGTTTCTTGGCCAACAACCAAGCTTCAGAAATTGTAAATAGTTATCTCTATGCAAAGTTTCATAAAGATTTATTGATTTTCTATCCTGTTTTTTTTCAAGAATGTTTTTTTCTCTTTTTTAACTTACGCAGATAATCTTTTAAAATTTTTACAGGAAGTACTTTTTTTGTTTAATAAGAGGTAACATTTCGTTTTAATATATTCGATGGTTTCGGATATAAAAATTATAAAAGAAAATGACATTTACCTTTGTAACAAATGAAAAATGATAGATATTTAAATGTTGCAAACACAAAAAGGTAGCTAATTTAATGACCTTTCAAAAGCATTTTACAAAATTGGAAAATATTAAACCTATCGTACAAAAAAATTTGAAAAAGTAAAATGTCAAATTGTTCTTTTGGTCGTAAAACAAAAAAAGTAAAAAACTTCAAATATGATAAGACTTCTCAAAAAAGAAGATAAAAATTATTATTATTATTAAGTAGGCGCAAATTAATTTGTCCATAATATTAAAATATGTATATTTTGCATCTTTAACTTGTTGAGTTTTTATGATGTGTGCTTTACTTAAAGTAGTATTCAAAAATTTTATGCTTTGAAGTTTTTTACTGTAACTAACATTAAATGATTTGCATCATAAATAATAAAGTCTTATCAGATAAATTATTATCAAATAAATTATCCAATTAAACTTATTAACTGTTTTACGAAAAAATAGTACATATAAGCCCTTTAATTTTTTTCTCAACGATAAAAAACAAATCTTGCTCAGTGTTTTAAGCATTGAATGTAATGAAATTGATTTCTTTTTAACGTGTTTAATAAGTTGCTGTAATACAAAGTAAAATTGTAATAGGATCTCTCAACTAGCACTTATTATTGAATATTCGTGTACTGAAAAACATCAGCCATGGTAAGTAATGTTAATTTTGTCTACGAAATTAAAATATAACACTAAATTGTTTTTACATTGCAAACTCAATAAATTTACGTTTACTTGTTTACTATTTATTTAGTCCCATTTAAACTTTACAATTGAAAATAACATCATAAAAACTGAGAAGGAAGAAAGAAAAGAAAATTGCCAAAATTTAGGATCAATACTATTTAACGCTTTATCAAAACATGGACAGAAAATTGCCCAGGTAATTTTTCAGCTTCTATGAAGCCATTCAATATCAATTTCATCTCAATATTTATACTTTCTGAATAATTTATATACATTTACAAATATTTATAGATCGAAGGTGAAACTGGATTAAAGAGAACTTTTAAAGACCTTAAGAATTATAGCGTCCGCTGTGCTTTGTGGTTAAAAAAACAAGGGTTCGGGCCGAACGATATAATTGGAATTTGTTCCCCTAATCAACTTGACGAAACCATCCCTTATTTGGCTATTTTTTACGTGGGTGCCGTTTATACTCCATGGAATCATAACATTGATTTGGGTAACACTAATAAACAGTTATAGATAATAATTCTAACAGTAGACGAAACAAAAATTTAAAATAAAAATAAAGAAATTAAAAAAAATTTTTTTTAATTATTCAGAACTTCTATTTTACATTCATTTTCAGAAATCGCTCATAATTATATAAGGGCAGTCAAACCGAAACTAATTTTTGCTTGCGAAAGCGTCGCGAAAATCCTTCAAGAAGCTGCAAAGTTAGAAAATCACTCGCTCAGAATTATTACATTTGGAAAACACCCAGATTTTGAATCATTAGGAGATATAATGAGCCAACAAACGCAGGAAGAAGTGGACAAATTCTTACCAACAAAAATTTGTGCAGATTCTAAGCAGATGGGTCTCCTAATATTCACTTCCGGAACCACTTCACACTACAAAGCAGCCATATTTTCTCATAGGACTTGGGCAGAATACGTTCTCCTCAACAATGAATTAGCTGATGACGTGCTGCTATGGTATGCAGGTTTTAGTTGGGGGGTTGGTAGCTTTTTCACGCCTCGTGCTCTGGTCAGCGGTTCGACTGCTGTTATCCATAGTAATTTTGATACGGAAGAAACTTGCAAAGTAATTGATAAATATAAGGTAACTTTGCAATGTCTAAAATTATTCATAATGTGGTGGAGATTTAAAATACATTCCCTTTTAATTAGGTTACTGACTTATATCTAATGGGACGCGAGTTGGACGAATTGTATTTGTCCGGAATTGTGAATAAATACGACTACAAATCCTTGAAAAATATCTACACGGTTGGAGGAAAATTAACAATGAAAGTCTGCGCAGGAATACAGGAACGTTATCCTCATATTAGGATGCTTCAAACATACGGTAAATTTTTCTAACAAAATGCAAATATTTTTTTTAATCCATTCATTCGTTCACTTAAAATAATGTAACACGATCTACTGCGTTAAGGACTTACTGAAACTGGAGGTCCACATCTTATCAATGATGGTAATTGCAAAAGTATGGATTCAGTTGGTCATGTTTGTTACAAAAACGTGGAAGTCAAAGTTGTGAATACTAAAACCGGCGAAGCTCTCGGCCCGAATAAACGCGGTGAAATTTACGTAATAGCAAGAGATCCGATGATCGAGTACCACAATAACCCAGAAGCGACACGGCAAATGATCGACGAAGAAGGTAACTAAATCAGTACTGCGAATTTTCAGGATAATTATGGCGGTTATTGTTTAATTTGCTTTTTAGGCTGGATACATACAGGGGATCAAGGTTATTACGACGAAGACGGAGAGTTTTTCGTAACTGGAAGGCTTTCCGAGTTTATAAAGTACAAAAATCAGCTGATAAACCCGTTCGAAATAGATCAGCTTCTGTTAAGTCATCCTGCGGTTATGGAAGTGGCAGTGGTTCAAGCGCCTCGCGACGTCGACGGCGAAAGACCTGTAGCTTTTGTCAGGAAAATTTCGGGAGCTGAGGTTTGGATATTACGCTTTTTTAATGTCTCATTTAAATTTTTCGTAATCTAATCGCTGATACCGTTTTTATTAGGTGACCGAAGAGGAACTCATTAATTTCTGCGCTACGCGAGGCGATTTAATGAAATTACACGGCGGCCTTAAGTTTTTAGATAAAATGCCCTTTAAGAATTCTGTAAAGGTCAGTAGATTTACGCTTAAGGAACTCGCAAAAAAATTGTAAAGAACAATAACGATTAACCATTTGCGAAATGTATGCCTTTCGCAAATAACACATTCTAGTTACGACTAGAAAAGAAAATAAAAAAAAAAATTTGTTTTACCGTGTCTGACAGTTTGACTCTAACTCTTTTAGTTTATCAATGTTATCTCGTAATGTTATCTCGTAATTTAAGTTATTTAATAAAAGTTTATCTTCGCTTGATAAATACGTGTTCGCATATTTATTTACAATATTACAAACCTGATCTTATAATATTTGGAGTTTTAGATGCTAAAAAATAACAATTCAATTTCAGCCAATAATGATTATTATTAAAACCCAGGGTTTACCGAAGAAGCAATGAAGCAGCTCTTCTTCGAGAAGTTCGATGCTTAATCCCGATCAAATGTGTCAGAAAAGTGTCTCGTTATAAAAGTGAAGAATGCAGTGTACTATATCGAGCCTTATATCCACCTTTTCTCACCTCCTTCGCCGTCCAACATCAATATCGCAGCGAGATCAAAACTAAAACCAATTCCGCACTGACACAACAAAGGACGCCGCCTTAATACGGTCACACGCCGAGAGGAGCTAAATTCCATTTGGTTCCGCGTATATCTTATTTCGAGGAGAAAAATAGCCTCATCCGTCGATATCCGTTCGTTAAAATTTCTATTTTCTCTGCCGGAGAATTATTTTGACCCTTTTCCTTCGCTGAAAGAAATTGCTGCGCTGACAGTGAGAGCGTTGATGCTTCCATCTGTTTGCTTTAGAATAAGAGAAACTTTTATTATTTTTGACAATTCTATATAACAATGATTGTAGTATTTTTTGCATCCTCGGTAAATTCTCTTTGATTGCTTATTTACAGTATTGAAAACTTTGAAAATTGCGATAAAACCCTAGTCACTGATAGAATCTCCTTATCTCCGTGGCTTAAGGCTTTGGAACGGCAAAATTATGCATTTTTCATATTTTGACGTAAAAGCACGTATTTAGGTTCAGAGAGTCCAAAGAAGTAGTTTTTAAAAAATGTCCGGATGTATTTATGCATAATAAACGTCCCCCTTAACTACTTTTAAACGACGCCGTGGATTCGCTTCAAATTTCGTACACAAGTTTCATTTAATTTTTATAAGCGCTGCTTTAAAATTTCAAATACTTTTATAGATTAGTTTCGATTTTATGGTTATTTAAGTGATTTTTTCAAATTTTGAAATTTTTAATTTTTTACTTTTACCGGGAAATATTAATATTTTTGTTTCATAATATTCCATTTATAATAGAAATAATGATGATACAATTAATTTATATGTTCTCTCGTTTTTTAACAATTTCTTTATATGTACAATATATTTATTTACAATATCAAATTTTGACTTCTTAATTTTTTGTTTGCAGTTCATAAAAATTAACTTTATAGCATATAGTTAAGTATGCTAAGAATTTTTTTTTAAAAGTTCTATATCTTTTGGTTCACAATTACCTTAACGCAATGAAATGTCCAAAAATGGGAACAAAGCGATTTCATAGCTAATGCGCATTAGGATTTACTCATTTCCGCGGCTGTTTAGTCTTCTTAAGACAGCTCATGTCTTCTCTTTTCTAAGCGCAGAAGGTGGCGCGCGAGAGTAGTGGGGATAGGGCGCGCCAGGCTGTTGTTTTGAAACTCTACACTACAATGTAATGTAGAAGAGCGAGGACTTCGTATAATCATAATCGAACTTCACTTGCAGGTAAATTCTTTTGATTTTCAATTATCTCTCGAGTATTGCGTCCGGCCAGGCGACGGGGCTATACACCCCCCTCACACCCTCTTCCGGTCTATATCAATACCGGCGTAATCTAATTTACCGGTAAATAGTCGCCCGTCGATCCTCCAGACGCAACAATGGCAGCGGCCTGTCCAATAACGCCCAAGGAAGGTTGACGCCCGTCGCCTCGGACTTTAGTTCCTTTATCCATTGACGCCGCACAAGGCTCATCTTCAATTTTGCACCTTAGCTTTCGGTTTTTTAATCATCGCGGATACAGTTGGAGGAGCCGTTGGAACGCCCGAAAAAAGCAGCCCGTTCGGCACCGACGTCGATTACGTTGGAGTTGTTAAGGCGCGAAATTGAAAAATTTATTTAAGAAACTTGATTATTTAAACAAATGCTAAGTGTTTTTTTACGGTAGTTGTAGAGTTTATAAGCTGCAAAATAAATTTGTTTTGACAACAATGAATTTTTTATCATGAACGGACTACATTTGGACATTCAAACTGTTGTTTTCTTTCCATTATCAAAGTCCTGCTTACTTTACTAAAATAGTAACGCACTGCAGTTAAAATCTGATTACAGTATCGTAAATACTGTATTATTACTACTACTATACTGTATTATACTTCACTATTCTTTTTTCGCGTCATTCTGTTTCTGCTGGTGTTCGCAGTATAGTTACGTGCAAGTTCTTAAAACAAATGTTTCTATTTATATATACATTACGTCACTGGAAGTACACTCGGAATTGCATATTATAGTTGTAAAATAAATATTGTAAAATGTCGAGTTTCAAAATTTTGCAGATTTCATTTTCTATACAGATTATGTTATTTTAAAAAAATAGATTGCATCGATCGTTGATGTAGCTGTTTAATAAATCTGGATTTGTTTTAATATAAGTAAAAACATATGAAACTGAATTTTGTAACAAAAAGAGACATTCTGTTTTTACTTTCTAAAGAAAATAAATATGAGATACTTAGTAAATTTTGCCAAAAAGCCAATTTTATTTTTACTTATAAAGGCCCGCGTTACTCTTAGTAGGTAGGCGATTTTATCACCCAGGATTCCCCGAAGTTGTTATCTTTCTTATTGAGATTGAATCATTCGCACAATAAAATATACAATCTACAATTAAAAGTTGAATTATTTGTACACAACCGTTTTCAAAAATAATATAACAACACGCGGAGAAAAATTCCCTACCAAAAATTACAATAATTTCTTTTTAAATTTAAAAGCTCTTTTGACTGCTAAAAATTTGACACAATATTTTATCAGCCTTCCTACGTGAGTCAGTGGCGAAAACGCTTTTGAAGCTGAACAGTCAAGAATTGGCGTCGGTGCGAGAAAGAAGTGAACAGTACAGGCTGTGTCGGTCTCTCGCGAGGTGAGTCTATACGGCTTTCGGTTACTGATAATAATTTCCGTACAAATATTTAATTTAAAAACCTTGATTGTCTTGCAGAGTATGTTTTGATACGCGAACAAATTCTTGTCAAAGTAGTTTTGATTGTTTGCATAGATTGCCAAATAAATAATATGGAGCATCAACCCCTTTCTCCCATTCACAGGCAAAGAAAAACGACCAACAAGCCATTTCTTTGCATTTTTTTGGCAACCCTATTTTTGTGGATCTCCTTAGTAATATATGGTAAGTTGTAATTTAATAGTACATTTTAAAGTCGCACAATTTAAAAACAATAAATATTTTGCAGCTTACTGCGCGGGAGATGTCTCGAAAATTGCAATACCGTCGAACGTCAAAGAGATTTTTAAAAATTTCTTCACTGCCTCGAGGTACAGACAATCTATATTCAATTCATTAAAATTAAAAATTGTACAAAATTTTTTTTTTCATATCGCTTAATAATTTTTTTTATTTCAGGATCCTCATCGTATTTGGATTCGTTATTCTCAATGCCTGTTACACGATGCTGACTTTTGTCTTCTGCCGGTACGTTAAGAACATAACTTACTTTATCCTGTTTGCGATCTGGGCACCATTGGCGCATTCTCTAATGGAAGTAAGCGAGCATGGTCACCTTATTGACTATTACGAAGTCGGAGTGTCAGTCATAAATATTATACTGACGTACATCTTAATCAGTGAATATTGGTTCCACATACCTGAAAAAATTCTGAAGGAATCTTGCAAGTAAGAGAATTTTATTTTTATTATTTAGTATATTGTATAAAAAGAACTTTTTTAATAAATATTCATACATTCATTCGTTCAATAATAATTCAGAAATAAATTTTGTCGATGTAGTTATACAGAACCCGATTTTTTACAAGACGGAAAACCACATTTCTTATCGAGTCAGAATTAAAATTTTTTTGAAACCAAAATTTTATATTTAGGTGGAAAGGTTGACCTAAAATAAATCTAAAATGCACTTACTCACTCGTGAGAATTGTGGTTTTCCTCTTATCAACTAAAATAAACATCGCGCAAAAATCTTTTGAACATTTCGTTTTGCACTCGATAATAAAACGTTTATAACATTTTATTTTTCAGGATTATTTTATTGTTGCCGTCGGCATTCATTTTTTCAGTTGTTTGGTTCGCTTCAATTCTCGTTTTAATATGCGTCGGATTATCAGTACACTTCTACTTGATGACCCTTTCCGCCGGATTTCTTATAGCCTTCAATGCCATATGTCTTTTATGGTTCTCAGCCATGTTTGCGTGCTACGGAGAAATGGTTTTAAACGGAACGTTTGCAACGTGGTTCTGGTCGAAAAACAAAAAGGAAGTTAACGGCGCGACAGTCCTACGCTGGATGATAATCATTGCCAGGTAACCCTGGCAAATTCATTCTTGATGCTATATATTTGAAGTACGTTAACAAAACATACTTCGTTAAATGTATACACACTGAGAAAAAAATTTGATTGACTCGACTGCTGTTGAATATGCGCAATTGAATTTTTGATTGATTTGACAGAATTTCGGATTGGTTTGACAGAAAAACTGTTGATTTAGCAGAAATTTTCTTGATTTAATAGAAACTCGGTTGATTTAGCAGCATGTTTGATTGAAACAACAGATTTTCTGTTAAATCAACCGAATACTCAATTGCGCATAATTAACAGCATGATGTAGTTAAGTTAATCAAATTTTTTGCTCATACACCAGTAAATATATTTACTGGTGTATGACTTCATATTCTTTACTGTTTATTGTAGTCGCAGAAATTAGTTACATTATTAAATTATACAAAAAAACGCTTGTCTTTTTCTACATAACAATTGTCTCTTATTTACATGTAGAACTTGGTAATTAAAACATCGTTACTTACAGATATCATACCGGCACGATGGCTCACGCCATGTCGATCATCGGACTTGCTCAAATACTGTTTGTAATGCTAAAGCACGTCTGCCAGCGATTCAAGGAAGGCGTCAATGGGAGTTTCGTACTATTTTTAATTTACAACTTGCTCGAGCCCGTAGTATTCAGGGATCTGATATACGGATTCATGATAGCCTGTCCAAGCACTGGACACGATTTCTACGATTCCGTAAAACACGCCTTCGACGTTCTCGTCAAATTCCCCAGAAGAAACCTTCTGAGTACAAAAGTAAGCTTCGCGTTTGCTCTCGCCTTTGATCTACCGTTTCAGTAAAATTAAGTTCAACAATCCATATACTTCCTCGTTTCTTTCAGGTAATGGAATTCGACCTTATTTTAATAGCAATAATAATAGTACTTTTGGCGGCCATCTCGATCGGCATCTACGCGGGTTTTAGCTTCGTAAACAAAAGCCAAACCGAAATTATCCAAGAAATAATTCTAATGATGCTGACGTTGTTACTTTCCGCCTTTACAATCGTGCCGCTGATAATCACGCTTCTCGCAGCCTTCAATACGACTCTGCACTGCTTCTTCGAGGACCTCCATTCGAACGAAGACAGTGACGAGAAAACCTACGCCATGAGTGCAGATTTGCAGTCGGTTATTGTCAATACTGGTCCGCCTGAGTGGTTCCGCAACTGTCAGACTTGTTGTGGGACTATAAGGAACGTGAACTACGAAGCGATTTAAGGTTTCTAATTTGACGTATTAGAGTTTCTAAAATGTACAAGATCGAGGGTAAAACTACCCCGGTGATGAATAATCTTACGTTTTTGTTTGCTTTTTGCATATAACGTTAGAAATGAAATAGGGATGTATGTAATCATTCTCTTTATTAATAAGTAATTTTTCATTGCAAAGATATTAAATCAAAGTACTGCCTTCATAGATTGCATTTAATATTGCAAAGGAAAATGTGCGAATCATTCAAAGTTATAAAATTTTATTCTAGAATTATACTGTTTTATGTGACATATTTTTATATTTTTTAATATATGTATGAAGAATAAGAGAAAGTAAAATACACATTTTTATATTTTACGAATTCGCAAATGTTTTAATTTTATTTTCCTATTTCCTTTATATAATCCTTTAACTACAGATGTCAAAAAATCGTGGTTACAAAAGATTGAAAATCTCTTGAGCAATTTACTCAAAAACTGCCAAAATGGCACCTGACAACCTTTTCCTTAAATTCTCCGGGTACGTGACATTTGCACGACATGTCAATGATATCATTGTTTAAATAAAAATTGATAAATTCAGTGAATCGCACCTTTGAAAAATATGTAACGACAATAGTTATGATTTCATTATAAATCCGTATAAGAAAAAAAGTTTCATTCGATTAATTCATTTTAAGCGTAGTAATAAAATATTTATCTGCACTTGGTACATAGACTAATAATGACATCATACAACAATTAAATATATATATACATACGGTCTAAAAACAGGGGGTTCCCAGATAAATCCTGATATCTTATCTTTTAGGTACACTCCATATCTATCTCTTTGTACTTTATATTGATTTTTATTCCTGAATTAATTGCTGTTCCTCGAAACAAATGAATCGTTAAAACGCAGATCACAATAAATCTGAGGCATACAATAACTGTCCTATTTCTTTCACTGATACTGGACGTTGTACTGGCTATTTCAAATTATTTTTTTCTTTTATATCAATAATTGGATAAATAGTTTGACAAAATTAATAACTTTTTTTCTCAATTTGTGTCTCATAAAGAGGTTCAAAAAGTGGCCTAAAACATAAAAATACAGTTTAAATATAACTAATATTTCTAAGATTCATATTTTAGATTATAATAATATACTATCAATATTGTTTAAAGTTATAATATTACAATTACTTCTAATAGTCACTATCTTTTAGACAGTATTGGTCCAAATTCTAAACAATAAGTCATTATAATTAATTCGGTCATAGTTAATCTATCATAGTCCAAATGATAGATTATATTAAACAGAAAATGATAATTTCTAAGAAAATTATATTATAATAAACAGAAAATGATAATTTCAAATAATTTTACTTCTGCATTTTACGGCAAAAAAAAAATTCGTGCAGTATATCTAGACCGGAAGTAAGTTAAGATATACATGCAATTTTTTTGTCGTTGAAATTCGTAAATAAAGTAAAGAAGGGGTGGGCAAAGTGTAGAGAATATTCATCAAAGAAACTCGCAGTGTTAGATTTAATAAAAAGGTGCAAAGGAGTTCAGTCTATAATGACAAACAATAAATCTGTTATAATCAAACTTATTATACGCATTATACGCAAATGATTAAAACATAATCAATTGTTGTTTAGTTTTATTTTTACTTATTTAGCAAAAAATAGTTATAACATTTGTGACATATGTAATGTTGTAGTTTCATTTATCAAAAAAAACAGTATTGTTCTCAGTGCCAAAATATACACAAGGAAGTAAAACCCAAAAATACATTTTCTATTCTTGGAACTCATTCCATAAAACTTTCATTTCGTTCAGGACGTATCAAAGACCAGCGAAAGAAAGGTCCCATTATGAGAACGTGCACGCGGTTAAAGAAACACTTCAAAGCTTAAGTCCTCGCTCGAAACCCTTTTGCTAATAAAATGCTCGACGAGAGGCCGCAGTTCCTCGCAGCTGCGGTCAGTTTCTCATTACCTCCACAGCCGTCTTTAAATACCAGGGGGCCCTAGGCCTAAAATGAAATGGGGCCCTATTCTAAAAAAAAAAATTTTCCTATTGATTTTAAATTATCCAACAAACTTGCAACAAATACCCCTCAACCACGTAACCCGGGGGAAAGCATGAATAATAAACAAATAATTAAACAATAAACTGTACACCCCTCAACCACGTAACCCGGTAAAATTATTAACTAATAATAAACAATAAATTAAACAAATACATTGTACACCCCATAACCACTTAACCCGAGGAAATGTATTGATTAATAATAAACAATAAATTAAACAAATATACTTTATACCCCTCAACCATGTAACCCGGGGGAAAGCATTATTAATAAACAAATAATTAAAAGTTTATTCATGCAAATAAAAAAAGACTGCCTTGTCTCTACATTCCCTAACATCGAAATATGTTCTCGAATCTATTTATGTATGATGATGACTATAATTGTAAAGGGGAGAGGTTATTTTCTGCTTTAAAGCTTTTAAAAAATGAACTGAGACGTACAATGTCAAACGATAGATTAAATTATCTGGCAATAATATACAATGAATCCGGCTGAGTTTGCTAATAAAAAATCAAGAAATAAATTATAATGTATTTTTATAAAATAATGTTATGTATAAGTTGTCTTTTTCTTCTCGTTTTTTCCAATGAATTTTCTTTATATATTTAAAAAATGTTTTTTTATATATTTCTATAGATTTACCATTCTTTTTAGGGGCCCCGCGAAAGCCTGGGGCCCTAGGCCCGGGCCTCTTGGGCCTATGTACAAAGACGGCACTGATTTACCTCTTCGAAGAATCACAGCTTCCAGCCATTCTTATACAAAAATAAACAATTAAATCACACAAAATCAAATGGATCGTGAAATTCTTTTCACCGAACTCGCGAAATATTTTTAAAAAATAAAGAAAAATTCAACGACAGATACCGGTGAGAAAGTCGCATTTATCAAGAGCGTAGATGATTCACGCCAAAATCAACGAACGCTTCCTAATACGTAAAACGTTCAGTTCGCGAGAGAACACCGAGTACAATACAAGCGGAGCCGGAGCCGGTCTGCAGGTGTATTTCTTCACTGATTTTCAATACTTTTTTTGTATTAAATAAATAGCGGACTGCGTTAATTTTTTCAATATTTTACCGCGAAAAGATTATTTTGGTGAATAAATTGTGTTTTGTTCATGCTGAGTGATAAACTTTAGAAACAGGAATTTTATTTTTAATTATCAATATTTTTAGATAATAATGATCAGTATAATATGAATCAAGTTGATCAAGGCGTTTAGTGTAGTGAGATGTCTAAAGTTGATTTATAAACATTTCTATCTATATGCAATAGATTTCATTAATTTTTTGTGAAGTGGAGTGTGAATTTTGGTTCCAAGTTTTAGATTGCCGGAGGTGTGGCGAGATAAAATTTTATCTGATAAAAGTCAAACTCACGCTTTCAGTGTCCATATAGACGTATTATCTATAAAACTGTTGCGCTCCCATAAAATTTACCAAACTGGTCCGAAAATAAAAAAATTTTCTTTGCCAAATATACTTTTGAAAATGTGATTATTTATACTTGCTCAGTTCTTGAGCATTGAGATAATTTAGAACAATTTTAAGAATAGAGTTTTAGAATGCTTCACTACTTCCGGTCATAACTTTTTAAGAGGGAACTACTCTAATTGAAATTACTCATCTTCTTTATCGTAACGCTACATATTAGGTATTAAAGCCAAAATATGCCGGCAGCATACATAAATATTACCGACGATTCTTGGGTTTATTTACAAAACTTTTTTTTAACATTCTCGACATTTTAAAAGTTTTTTTTTGTACTTCAGAAGTATAACAATTGGTTTTTAAACATAGATTTAAAATTCAAGAAATAAATGTCAATTTCAATTATTTCAGTTGTTTCAGAACCCTACATCTGCATACAAGTGACTGTGTAAAACGATGGAAGAAAGCAACTTGCTTTCTAGACTGGATGTCTTAAATAAAAGACGGTCTTGTACGGATCTATGGATGCTAATCCTTTTTCTAATATACTTTGTATCATGGTTTGCTACAGCAATTTACGGTAATATTGAATCTTAAATGAATAATCCTCACCCTTTTTTTACCTTTTGAAACCACTTTCATTTTTTTATTATAAATTTTTAATAATCAATGCATCACAGCCCAGTGGAAATATAATTTTCTGATCCTATCCTTACATTTTTCAGCTTTCGCTGTAGTCGACGGCAAAATAACGATTATAAGCGGCGGTTTAGATAGCTCCACGTAAGTACCTAAAAGTCAAATTAAAAATGAGATCGACCGAACCCACCGTTTCGTTTGTTCCAGCATATTTCCGCTCGTATTCTCCATAATCCTGGTCGGGTTTTTCTCGTTTGCGGATCTCTGGCTACTCCCCATGCAGAGCAAGTATACCACTTGGTGTTTCTACCTGTCGTTTTTCTTGTACTTGCTGCTTATAATTGCCTTCGCAATTATCGACATTTATCCTACTTTCGTCGCTCAAATGATCGTGACGTTAATCAGCACCTACTTGCTGTTATTCATTTTGCTGCGCAAAGAGTGGTTTCAGCTGTCTCAGAGCATTTTTGAGGAGGTCCTACGGTAATTGAAAAAAAAAAAGGAAATATTTCAAAAAGATGTATGCTTCCCAATTGGATGTAACGCTCGCCCCTTTTTCTCAGAGTAATCAAAAAATCGAAAGCCCTTATTCTCTTCATGCTGGTAATCAACGCCCTGGCTATATCAATGGCAATCTTCGGAGCTGTGGTGCACGTATACGTCATACATATACCTAATTTATCGGTGAACGTCATGAAGTTTCTCGTAGTCATGATCAACCTTGGCACTCTTTGGTTCTCAATCACCATCTACTCCTTCGGACTAGCTGTGTTCGTCGGAACGATGGCTTCCAGTTTCTGGCAAGGCCAATCCGACAAGATCGCGGTCCTGCGGTGCATTCAGATCGTCGCCAGGTAGGGAGGATACGGTCGGTGTTTCGCTTGGAACGGGAATAATGAGGTTTCGTCCATGCACAGGTATCATTTCGGCACGGTCGCCTACACCACTTCGATTTTCGGATTTCTGATGGACTTGTGGATCTCCTTGTGCTACGTGATAAGGAGAGTGAGGACTGGAACTTTTAGCCTGACGATTCTGGGGATGATTATCTACAACATCTTTGATCCCATCCTGTTCAAGTATTGGAGTTTATGCGGACTGACGACTTGCATCGCTAAGGGAAAGGGTTTTTACAGCGGCGCCAAGCAGTCCTTTGAGTATTTCCTGGAGAAGCCGCGGCGGTGCTTGCTCGTGTCTAAGGTAAATAAGGTTTTAAATCGATTAACGAATTAAATTATTAAGTTAAATTTTTTTTAAATTTGCTGCATCCAAGTTTTGCATATAAGTATGTCGTAATTCGTTTCAACGAAGTTTCTGCTATTTTCTTCGGAAACTGTTGTCATCGCCTATAATTTTTTAAAGTTCAAATCATACTTTTCTTTCATAAACCCAGACCATCAAAATCATTCGCTTATCTCCGAAAAAACCAGGAACATCGGTAGCATAAATTTCGAGTATCTTTGAATTTCCTTTCTTATAATATGTGTTTAGAGGTGGCTCAAATGATCTACGCCGAACAGAAAAATTTTGTTTAAAATTCTTTATTTATTTGTACGTGCCGAACTTCGAAGTTTCGACGTTTATCTGAACGTCTTTTTCAAGGTTTAAAAAATATTTCAAAACCCATGAACTATTTTGCAGGCCTTGAAAAAGACGTTCAAATAAACGTCGAGTAGTCGGCACAAAATACAGAATTTCAAACAAAATTTTTCCATCACTCAAACCCTTCCTATAATAGTCAAATTGCATTGCCGCCCCGAGCATTAAAACTCTCTCCCTCTCTCTCGACGTCACTAAAAAACTCCAATACAAATTTCAGGTATCCGAGTTAGCGATACTGGTGGTCTCGATGTCGATGATCGGCTTCGTCAGCATCTTCGTGAAGCTGTACTACATCGTGCGCACCGGCACCGTCCCCGACATCTACCATCCGATCTTCTTCGTGTCGATGGGCCTCGGCTTCCTGTTCTTCCTCGCGCCGCTCATCACGATGCTCTACGCCGGCATGCACGCCGTCCTCGTCTGCTTCCTCGAGGACTCGATGCTGCACGACGGGAGCGAGGCCAAGCCCTACGCCATGCACGTCGATCTGAGAGCGGCCATCGTGCCCGATAAGCCGCCCCAATACTTCCAGAAGATGTGCTGCGCGGCGGAGAGTCACGCCGACGACTGATAGGGGAGCGGGGGGGTCTCTCGCTCAGAGTCATTTTCTCGATCGATGATTTTAGCTTCTGTAACTGTGACATTCTCGGTGTAACTGGATGATTGTCTTTACTGTAATTTTTTTTACCAAATAAATGTTAAAATGTTTATTAAGAATGTGGTTTTTTGGTTCTGCGAACTGTCACGTAGCTTAATGTATTTTTGTTCGAATTATTCGAACAGCCGATGGATAGATATTTATTAACTAATTTGACATTAAACAATGTTCAAACTGATTATACAGCATAAATTAAAAGCAGAAAGCTGCCGAATACCAAGTAATTTTATTAGCCTTCCGAAAACCATTTAAAAACTGTCGAAACCATTTATTACCAAAGGAATCGCCTGATGGAAAACGCAGTCAATCATTGCTAGAGCTTATTGAAAAGCAGATTAACTATAACGTATAAGTACTGATTTTACGAGTCGGCGGAGCTCGTAAAAACGATCTCGAGAAGCTTTGAAGCCTTAGATTCACGATTCGCAGTTCAATCAAAATGAAAATGTGGCGAATACAGTTCCTGTTTCTCTGTGCCGCATTTACGTGCGTCATTGCGGAGGATGATCTAGAAGAACGGATTCTACCGTCTCCACCGAAAACTTACGAGGGGTAAGATATCGTTGTTATAATTAATAAGTAGTTCCTTACAGCAAGTACCTTTAAGAGTATGATTACGGCTCATTAATATTAAGTGTATTTCTGTAATGATTGACTGTGAATAATTGGATGGGTCAGATGTCTGGTAATTAATGCTGACAAATGTCTTGCAGATATAGACTGATGATTAATTATTTATATCCTTTTTAATATATTTTATAATGTAGGCATTTTGTGGTAGGAGCGTTGGAGGAAGGCCTTGGGGTCTGCTGAGACGAAACGCCAGGCTTCCTCCAGCCTCCTTAAATAAAATAAATTCAAATTTTTAATTCAGTATTCTAAAAACTAAACCGTAATTTTAATGATTTTTTTTTAACGAAAAACAATAAAAATTTAAACCAACTAATATTGCAAAGTATAATGAATTTTACGTTTATCTTTTTTACACCTGTGATTAATTCCACACAGTAAACAAAACGAGAATATCGTCAAATGATTATTGACTTTTGCTAAGCGATATTTTTCTGAACCCGATAAAAATAAATTGCTTTTTTCTAATTTTGAAATAATAATTAAAATTTTTCATTGATACCTTAATTGTTCGTAAATAATCATAAAAACTGAACAGTTTAATCCAACATCTAACACCGAGATGAATTTTCCGCAGATACAAGGTTTACAAATTGAACATCACGACTGAAGCAGATCTAGAATTTTTTAAGCATTATGACGGCCGCCAAGATTTTGAAGTGTTGCAGCGACCCAAAAATTTCATGTCGGAAATTATCGTCCCTCCCGAGTTACAAACAGCCTTTGAAACGGAACTCAGAGCAACGCATATTTCTTACATCGTAATTGACCTTCTTGAAAATTCTTATTTTTATGTTCATTAAAATTGAAGCTTTGTTTTTTTACATTCTATTGCTTTGAATCGGAGAAAAATTTTTAACCAGCTAAATTAAGATTTTGCAAACTTTTATACTTAAGCTTTTAATTCATCTTCTTAATTTAAGGTCGACAGTACTATTAGTGGAGTAATTAAACAAGAGACCAAAGAACAAATTAAGTCTAGAATATTCGCGGCTAGGTCGTTTAATGAAGACTACGTATACAATTTTCAATATTATCCAAATTACGATGAGATGGTAGAATTCCTTAATTATTTAACAAAGAACAGGTCTCATTCCAAAGTAGTAACCATAGGACAGTCTTACGAAAAAAGGCCTATTTATGCCATTGAAATCATAAGGGATCCAGACAATCCAGTAAGTTCATAAAGTATTGTCCACAACATTCGCATTTTCTATCAATTCTTAACATAAAAATCCAAATCACAGTTTACATTTTAAAAAAATGCAATCTAACGCAATCAAAGGAAGCAACAAGTATCGTCTTGAACACTCAAATTGAAGTTTACAATTTCAAACAGTTGTTCCTCGTGGACGCTGGGATACACGGTCGCGAATGGACCTCGAACGTCGTCGCTCTGTTCATCGCCAAGAAGATCACGGAAATAGAGGAGAAGATGACGAGCGATTTGAACTTCGTCATCATTCCTTGCGTGAACCCCGATGGCTACGAGTTTTCGATGATGCACGACCGGCTGTGGCGCAAAACCCGATCCAGGATAGAGAACAGCATTTGCCCGGGGGTCGATATCAACCGGAACTTCGACGCGCACTGGGGAGGTGATTAAACGAATGCTTGACTTTTGCTATTTCGAATTACACAAATGGCACTTTCGCTTGTTGCAGAATATAGATCTGACAGAAGCGACTGTTCACCGGCGTTTGCAGGACCGCATCCTTTCAGTGAGCCAGAAAGCAGAGCTCTTCGCGATGCCATGATTAAGTACCAACCTTTCGCTTATTTAACGCTTCACAGCTACGGCGCGGTAAGAAAAATATTTCCAAGTCGATTAGAGACAAAAATTGTCTGAGCATATATATATGTAAGCACTGATGTTTCTCTTTCAAGTTATTACTTTATCCGTGGAGCTATAAGGACGAGCTTCCACCGAACTGGAGAGTATTGGTATGTAGCTGAGCGAGCGCTTAAATTAACAGGAATGTTCGTGCGCTGAAACCATATTTTTTTTCAGTCTAAAATAGCTAAAAAAGTTGCCAAAGTAATTAAAGAAGTAGGAGGCCCTGATTACACTGTTGGTAGTGCTACACAAATTTTATGTAAGTACTAACAAAAATGTTTACAATTTGAAGCTTCAATTTAAAAAAAATGCTTGCTTTTTTTAAAAAACAGATAGAGCTGCTGGAAGTAGTGACGATTGGGCTATGGAGAAAGGCAATGTATCCATTGTTTACTCAATGGAACTGCCTCAATATAAAGAAAGTGGATTTGTTATGCCAAGCAGGTTGATTGACCGATTGAATCATGAAACGTACGCCGGATTTTTAACGTTGATAGAAAACATTGTTACTGCCTACGATGAAAACTTAGTATAATACAAGTTTATTAGAATTATATTTTTTTCTTAAATCTTTATTCAATCCTATTTAAATTCTTATATGTAAAGTTTTCATGTCACAACGACGTAAAAGAAAATTAAACAATAACTGTTTTCAGCTTAGTAATCAAATATAATCATTCTTTTAAAAACTAAATACATTTCTACACATTCACATGACTTTTTAAACGTGAAAATGATATTGATAAAAAAATACTTTTTTCTTTCTAGTGCTAAATCACTAATTTATAAATCTAAGAATGAAAAATAAAGTAAGTTGTTCTTAATCTGCATATACATTTATAAACTTGAAAAAAGAAAGAAATTGCGAGACTCAAGTCTCCATCGCTTCCATTGTGGAGTCCATTACTGGCTCTAATGACATTGGAACATCTGTGTTAAGACTCTTCTTTTTTACAGAATAAAGTTTTTGTAATTTTTCATAGTGTTTAATATCCTAAAAATAGATGAAAAAACTTAATATTCACATCTTAATAAAATTATAATAATTCTAGTAAAAAAAAATTGAAAAAATAAAAATGAATACTTCATAAATTATACATAGTTATTAGTTCTAACATATTTTTTTTTTTTAATTAAATTAACTTAAAAAAAAATCTCACCTTATCTTGAACTGATGGTCGAATTTTTTCAAAAGCGGCGTCTAAATGTCGCGCACAAATTTCAGCGGGACAGGATAATCCACTCATGATTTCTCTGAGAGCTTCAACACCAGCTTCTCTAACGAAGGCCGCAATATCGGCACCAGTGTAACCGTCCAACCTTTCGCTAGTGGCCACTGTTTCGATATCCACATCTGCAGCTAACTTTGGCTTGGTCCCATTCTGTTAAGTGAAAAACATAAATTGTGAGAAATTAACTTTCTAGCAATTCTTCTAATAAAAAATAAAGTTGTAAACTTACTTTTGTAAGTGCTCTTAGAATGTCCACTCGGTCGTGAGGATTTGGTAGTCCTACATAAAGAATTTTATCCAGTCTGCCTGGCCTAAGTACGGCGGGGTCAATAATATCAGGCCGATTACTTGCAGCCATTAAAAATACATTTTTTCTACCTTCTACACCGTCCATCTCAGTGAGCATTTGATTAACCACTCGAGATGTCGCTGTGCTATCGCCTTCCGATCTCTTGGGACACAAGGCGTCCAACTCATCGAAGAAAATTACACACGGCGCTGAATTGCGCGCTCTTAAGAAGCACTGACGTACTGCTTTCTCACTTTCACCGACATACTAGAAATTAATGAAATTGTTAGAACTTTACATTTCTCTTCATTTTTTTAACAATAATAATTACAAATAAAAATTAATTCTTAACTTACCATGTTTAATAGTTCCGGACCTTTGACAGAAATGAAGTTAATACCAGCTTCATTAGCAATTGCCTTTGCCAACAGGGTTTTTCCACAACCAGGTGGACCACAAAGTAATACCCCAGTGGGGGTATTTAAACCAAGACTGGCAAAATGATCAGCATGCCTTATCGGTGCCTGCAAGATTTATTCGATTAATTATTTGCACAAAAATTGTATCACCAAAACAAATAAAATATTTTTTTTAAACACGAGAACGTTTATAAAAAAAAGAATTCAAATCTACTTACTAAAATAGTCATTTGTAACTCTTCCCGAATATCCTGAAGTGATCCGATGTCATCCCACGTCACATCAGGCACAGTTGCAAAACCTTCCCTTTTAGCTGAAGGTTGAACGTTTTTAAGTGCTATGTCAAAATCTTGCTGCGTAATACAAAGCATATCCAATTGTTCTGCAGTAAGTGGGGGCTCGTCATGCAACAATGCTCGAATATCTTCAAGTGTTCGTCCAACTTCTTCTACTTTTGGTTCTGACTTTACTTTATCTATTTTATCTACTTGCATCGGAAGTACCGATTCTTCTGCTTTCTCTGCGGTTGATTCTTCAACTTCAGCTGGCTCTGCAGACGTATTTTCGGATGGAGCTATGGGAACATCAGTTGTTTCGACTACAGGTGCTGGTTCAGCTTCAACAATTTCGGTAACTTCGGAAGAAGGACCTGGGACTGAAGATACTTCTGGTTGCTCTACAGTAGATTCCACAACTTCTGAAGATTCCGCCAATTTTTCAGGCTGCTTTTCTTCCTCTGAAGTCGAAGCTTTCTCTTCTTCGGTAGAAACAACCTCAACTAAAATTTTTTTTACTATTAATATTTTCGGAATTAGATTTTAATTTAATGATGAAAAATAATAATTTACCTTCTTTTTGATCAGCTTTTGGATCTGTAGTATCTACTTTTGCTGGTATATCATCTTCAATTATAATGTCTGAAATATCTTGTTCTGGAACCGGAACAGGTTTTTCTTCTTCTTCGGCAATTTTATTTTCAGTAGCGGGTACGGATGAATCAGGCGTCACCGCTGCCGGAAGTGCAGGTACAGGTACGGTCTTTTTCATATCAAAAACTCTAAAAAACATAAAAGTTCTGAAAGTATTAATAATAGATCAGACAAATTTTACTCGTTAAATTAGGTAAATCATAAAACCAATGTTTATTCGTTTACCTATTTACAGCAGCCATTGCAGCTTCTCTTATTAGGGCTACTAAATCAGCTCCAACGAAACCCGGAGTAAGTGCAGCAACCTTTTCTAGATTCACATCCCTGTAGAGAGGCATTACGGCAGTAAGTGTTTCGAGAATTGCTGATCTAGCTTCTCTGTCAGGAATCCCCAATGAAACTTCTCTATCAAAACGACCAGCTCTTCGCAAAGCAGGATCTATAGCATCAGGTCTATTTGTCGCTCCAACCACTAATACTTTGGTTCCATTATCTTTCATGCCCAATTCTAAACAATAAATAAAATTTTTTCTTTAAGTTAACTTTCTTTTTGTTAAAATTTATTTGGAACTAAAAAATAATTACCATCTAAACATGAAAGTAATTGTGACACCATTCTTCTTTCCATTTCTTTTTGAGCAGTGGCTCTATGGGGAGCAATGGCATCAATTTCATCCAGAAAGAGAATACAAGGAGCTACAGCAATAGCTTGTTCAAATAATTCCCTTATTCTCTGTTCACTTTCTCCGGAAACGCCAGCAACAAGTTCTGGAGCAGCCACTTTCAGCAATGGGATTTTCAGTTCCTTTAAAAAGAATATCATTAACAACACTAATTATTAAAAAGAAACTATATAAACCTACGTACAAATATAAAAGAAACTCAAAAAATACATCAGAAAATTAAAATTAACTAGAGAGAATACATTTTCATACAAGTTTAAGATAATACTTACTCCTGCAATTGCATGTGCAAGTAAAGTTTTTCCACATCCAGGTGGACCATGCAGTAAAAAGCCTCTTGGTGGCGAAATATTAAGTTTTATATACACTTCAGGATGTTTTATATGTAACAAAAGATTTGCTACTGTTTCCAAGACTTTGGCATTACCTCCAAAGTCGTGGAATGAAATTGTTGGGTTTATAACTGGGATATCTCTATATTTTTTCTTAATATTTGGCTCTTGTGTATTGTCATTTTCTTTCTCTCTAAGCCTTTTTCTTGTCCTTTCTGGACGATTTTTTGATTGTCCATCTAATGGAAATTCTTGAGGCTATAAAAATATAATTTATAACTTTTCTTGTTTTCTTTTAATTTTATTTAATTTTATTTTTATTCTCTATTGTTTAAAAGCAAAAAATAATAATTATTCAACAAAATACCTGTTGCACAGCCTTCACTGATTCGACACTGGGAGAAAGATGTGGTTTTTTAGAAATATGTTCTATTTCCATAGCATCTTTGTTTGATTTAGCTGCATTATTGGGAGCTTGATCATCATCACTGCTGATATCAATTAATTCCTTGTCACTTGAATTTCCATTCTGTCTTCCTAATTGACGTTTATATGCTTGTAAGTAGTCTGAAGGCATGGCATCGACCTGAAAATCAAATTTTAGTTAAATTGAACTTTTAAATTGTTTGTTGCTGAAAGTTCTTTATAAAGAATTACTTCGATATCAATATCATCATCGTCTTCTTGCCAGTGAGAATCTGCCTGTCTTGTGAGATTTTCAGTGATTTCATCATATGCTTTGCGTACCATTGCTCTGAATGGACCACGTTTTTTTCCACGATAATCGCGGTATTTTCTTTGGAGACAATCTGCCATTTCAGTTACGTCAATATAAACCTTGTCTTCGTTTTCATATAGATACTGCATTAAGAAGACATTAGATTTCATTAAATTCTAAAGATATTTATAATCATTGATTTAAACTATTTTGTTTATGTTACAATTTTTTTTGGCCTATGTGCATAATTTGTTTTCTATATAAAAAATGCTATAATTGCACGAAGATAACACAAAAAAATAAACTACAAAATTGTATTCTATTCTGTATATATATATATGCGTGTACTATATATATAGTTTTAGCTATAAGATATGCTAGAAATATTAAATAAGAATAAAACAAGTAGTATACCCAGTTTTTCTCTGAAAAACTATTATGCAAATAAACGTAACATTTTTAATCTCATATAAACTTACTTCTTGCTAATAACAACAAAACCAAAACAACATAAAAAGTCCACGACTCAACCGGAAACCGATTGAGAAGAGACTGTACTCCCTCAACAATATCCCGTCTCTAACCCCTGAAAGAACAATGATTCGAGGCGCAGAAAATCATAACAATCGAGTCGTCAAAACAAAGCGGTAACCAGACTAGATACAAGCCGCGAAAAACAAAGTTGTAATAGAATCCCAGCACAAGCTGCAGTGTAACGTTTTGAATTTCCTGCAGCACGCATCTTTTGTTTTAGGAAAAAGAGAACAAAGGCCTTACCGTCCTAACTCTAGAAATGATCATTGGATCACGCATTGGCACGCGTCCGGATGGGTCTTCAACCTGGCGTGGTTTGTCGGCCGTCGGTTTGCCAATGGCGAGGCGTCTAGCGGCATTATTGCTGTTGTCCATGTTGGAGATCTGCAGCGGAATTATGTCGATCGAGGAGTTCAACTTCTCCAGCTTGTGCATCCTATCGAGGCTTTCTAGCTAAGGGCTCGCCGCTCACCTGCTGGTGTTTCTCTAGCCTCTTGCCTAATGCCTTCCTCGACGCGCTGCAGCGTTCCTAACCTCTCTTTTTACGAACGGTGCGCGCGCGGGTTTTAGCGAAACTCCGCGCTTGTCTTGAACTCTCGTACTCGAGAACAAATTAATGCGTCGCGTCAGTTATTTCTCAAACTCGGCAATACTGAACTCACTGTGGGTGCATTTCGCTTACTTCAATGGTCAGACAAGTGACGTCAGCTTACCGTATCCGGCCGAAGCATAATAGCTAATAGCATATATCAGCATAAGCCGATTAACAAAACAATCAATTAACAATGATTTTGTCTCATTAAGAGTTTCTGAGATCCTCTAGTATTGTATAAGTAGCCCTAGCCATTGATGAATATTTTTGACTTTGGGGAATGATGGTAGTATATCAATTACCGGTATTTCTTGGAAAATTTGCATGCTGATGGTGGTGTCCTTTATCCAAACTAAATTCTAAGAAATTCATAATTATAACTAGAACTCTACATGAAATATGTATTACATTTCATGCATAATACCATAGGTCATTAATACTATCAAAAAATCTGCTGTATGGAAAAAATTTGATTAAAAAACTTTGAAATTATTAAACTAATATTCCTTTTTTAAAATATAACTATAAAATACGTGAATCATATTGCAATTAATTTTTATAGCAAAGAGCTTTCCATAATATTAAAAAAATCTCTTAATTTTAACGCACTGATAAAATTATTTTCTAAAATACATTTTTTCTATTTATTTATTTTATTTTTACTTGAAATAACATTTATTGATCAAAAGCTCTGTAGGAGGATCCTTTCAGCACGGATAGTAACATTACATTTACATATAGTTGACGTTTACAGTTTATTTTGGCTTGTAAAAGATGTATATCTTGGCAAAATAATAGTTAATTCAATTAATATTTAAAAACACTAATTACCTTCAAGGATAATTAAATCAATATTTTCGTGTCATTCAATATCTACTTATTGCGGAGGTAATTGAAGGAAAATAATCATTCCAAATTTATATTTCAAAACACCCAAGAAATCCCGCGCGAGAGTTATCAGCAGCGCCTTCTAACAAATGAACTTTAACCTAGGCTCTTCTCTTTTCTGCTTATTGTTCGTGGGGTCCTCATCGAAATTCGCTGATAAAATGGTAAATATATAATTTGCTAATAATTGACGACAATACAAGTGTGTTCAACGATCGGAATTTTTCGAGCAGCCACCGTTGAATCGTTTGCTCGATCAGTTTTCATACAATAATCGTCAACGCTAACCGGCTTTTACCGATTTACTTGAAGGTTATGTCTCACGAAGATGGGCTTTTTCAAGCTGCAAGACAGCATGAGGCCCCCTTTAACGAGTTTTCAATTAGGTTTTTTACTAATAAACTTACATTCTTTCAATTGCTTACTCGGTGATTACGTAAGTTTTGTAACGTGGGGCCCTGATTTTATGTTGTCATTCAACACGCTTGAATATACATGTTTAATTTGTTATTTCTTACCATTTGTCGTTTTGAAGAGATTAATGCTTTTATTATATAAAACATCTTTCACGTACTTTATCTACGATTTTATTAAAAATCGTTCAATTTCATTCTATTTTCATCTGTATTATAAATGTTTTTGAATTAATTCTAAAGTATTTTATATTACAAAAGTCTGTGTAATTATTATTTCATACCTTATATTAGTTTTAAATAACTAAATGTTAATTAGATGCTTGCTTAAAGTAAATTGTTTTGTTATTTACAAGTGAACTTTACTTTTGATAATAATGAAGATGATACTTTTTAATGTTGCACATATCATATAATAAAATGATGCAAGATGTAAAAATTGTAATGTAAGTATGTATTAGTTTCAGAATTTTACAGCATGCAAGGCAAATCTGTCAAGACTAGCACACACAAGAACAAGACTCATTTATCACCAAAATACTACAATCACAAGAGATACTGCACCCACTTTACTTTGCAGCCAACAAACCTACATAGAAGATCAACCATGCAGGTTTTATTCACAACGACCTCCTGGTTTTATTTCAAAGTTTATGGAAAACATCAAGCAAGAAATGCAAAAAAACAAAGAAATGAAAGAGTCGTTAAAAAAATTCAGACAAGAAGCAGAAAAACTTGAACATTCGGATGCTCTACAGTCAGCAAGAAAAAAATTTCATGCTGTGGAATCTGAAGCTAGTAAGAGCTCAGAAGTTTTAAAGGAAAAAATTGAAGGTTTAAAAGAAAAAGTATGAATTGCATTTTAAATAAGTACAAAGTAGTTATTTCTATTTATAATTAATGTTTGATAATAGGTTCAAGAAGTTTTAGAAGAAGCAAGTAAAACTGAGTTAGGAAAAAAAGCTGGTCAAATAGGTGAAGAATTATCTAAGTCGGCTAAAGGAGCAGCAGAAACTATTACCGAAAAAGGTCATGCAATTGGTAAAAGTGGTGCCTTTCAAACAATATCACAAACTGCTGAGGCTGTAAGAAAAGAATTGGATCACCATGGTATTCATGGTTAGTGAATTTTATAATTAAATATACTGAGTATTCAAATATTCTGAAAGAAATAAAATATTACTCATAACTTCCTTCATCAATAGTTTATTTCAATAATATTAAATAAAAAATGGATCTTTAAATTGAATTTAGGTAGAGTCTACAGTGCTCCAAAAGTATTAAGAAAGAGGAAAGAAGTAGCTGATACAAGTGATGACAAACCTGTAGAAGCTAACTTTGAAGCTACAGGAGGTGAACTGCATAAAGACTCAAAATTTTATCAATCATGGCAAAATTTCAAAGTATGTTTTTAAAATTGTCTTTTTTCAATTTCATCAGAACATCTAAATTATTAAATTTTTCTGCTTTTAGGACAAAAATCCTTATGTTAATAAGGTACTTGATTGGAAAATTAAATATGAGGAATCGGAAAATCCTGTAGTAAGAGCTTCAAGATTACTTACAGATAAGGTTTCGGATATTGTAGGAGGACTTTTCCAGAAAACAGAATTATCTGAAACTCTAACGGAAATCTGCAAACTGGATCCTACTTTTGATAGAGTTAAATTTCTTAGAGACTGTGAAACAGACATTATTCCAAATGTGCTGGAAGCAATGATCAGAGGGGATCTTGAAATTTTGAAAGACTGGTGTCATGAAGCTCCATACAATGTTATAGCTCAACCAATACAGCAGGCTTTAAAACTGGGCTATCGTTTAGACAGTAAAGTATTAGGTAAGGATTGGTGATTATAAACTTATAAGTATACATATTCTTTATCTAACGGAGATGTGAGTCCTCATTTTAAAATATTCAAAAATATCTTATATTCTTCCATATTGTCTGCATCAAGCACGTTAAAGCAATATTTTCAAAACTTGAAATTGGACTGTAAACTCGGTCACTAGATGACAATATATTTCTTTTCGCATTGATCTGATTCATAATAGTATATTCCTTATTAAATTGAATCAAAGAATAGAAAAATGTTTTAAATTTTAATTAAAAATAATGTTTTTAAATACTTAAAAATTTAAATACTTAAAAAGCAAGTATTATATTATATTTTACAAATATATTTTATAAATAAGCTTTACTGAAAAAGAATTTTGCTATCATGTATTGATATTTAGACAAATATTAGCACCTATTAGATAACGATTCCTAACATATTTCTAAAATTTTAATTTTTTGTAAGTTTAGAACATTTGTTTTCCTAGATAAGTCACTGTCAACATATCCGATTATTGTGATGAGTTTTATTGATAAATTAAAGTAGACTTTTCATATTACGTTTGTGTTATTACAGATTCTGCACTAACCAGTTTTGATTAATCAGCTAATATTATAAAGTTAATCTTTTAGACCCCCCGGTATGCAATGACGATTTATAATCAAAGAAAAGAACACTAAAATTTCAAACGCCATTCCTATCTTTATATTGATAATATCTACTTTAACTATTTTATCTCAACAAACATCGTAGTAAATCATAGTTCTGGGATCATACTTATCTAATTATTTAACTTTTGACTTTGACAAATAGAAATTACGAAGTGTACAAATTTTAAATTATTGATTTTGATATTTTTTTAAAAATTAATATTTTTTTTATTTGTTCTACTTATTTAGCAGAAGCAATTTACAATCTTAATCAACTTATTTATATTTTAAATTGCAGATATTGACAATGTGGATCTGCTAATGGGTAAAGTAATGGACCAAGGGCCAGTGCTGGCCATCAGCTTTACGTCTCAGCAAATAATGTGTGTGCGCGATGCGAAGAACAACGTTGTTGAAGGAGACCCGGAGAAAGTTATGCGGGTCAACTACGTTTGGGTACTGTGCAGAGATCCGACAGAATTGAATCCTAAATCCGCATGGCGATTACTTGAAATTGGTGCAAATAGTTCAGAACAATTCGTGTAACAAATAATAGCTTTAAATCAGGGGAAAATTTCTGTGGAATTGTTTTGTTATTACCGTTGGGACATACGAAACTCAAAATGGGAAAGACACGAAGATAAAGGAAGTAACGAATATAATATTTTGAGTAGTTTTCTATATCTGAGATAGTTTTTAGTTTTTCATAGATTTTAAGTTATTTTAAAATGCAAGTACCTGTATTAGATCAAGTTTTAAAGTTCTACTAATTTCAATGCAAGAAAAAAATTTAAATAATTTGTTCCTTGTATTGCAATAAATATTTTAGTTTATAAAATGGTTAAATTTTAAAATCTGTGAAAAATTAATAATTTTCTCAGATTTATAAAAGAATGCACCTGTTCAGAGCTTCACCTAAAAAGAGCAAACATTTTTAATGGTAACAGCTGTGTACAGGTAGAAAACTAATATACATATGCATGTTAAAGTTGTTGAACAATGAACAAAACTGTAAATGAAAATGTAATAAGTGAGCGAGAAATGTAAAAGATTTTGAATTATTGCTGTACATATATAATAATATATAACTTCGTCGACGAATGCCAAGCTTCGAATGTACATTTTTACGTTTGAAGAAAAACTTGTAACTATGTCTGACAAAGCCGTAGTACTATTTTCTTTGTAAATATATGCTTTTTTATAAAAGATTGTTGAGCTTTTCTATTTTATACTTATTTTTAATATTTTAATTTTATTTCTTCATTAATATTATGAACATTTCTGTGAAATGTAAGATTATGCATCTAAGAATTTATATAAATATTTAAATACAAGTTAAAAGAAATATTCTTTAGTAAAAATTAATCTATATACATAAATTTTATCAATAAACTTAACATGGCTTTATCTATAATTTTTGTTCAATTATTTGATTTTAAACGCAGTGCACACAAAAAACAATTGTAAAAGCTCTTCATCATAATATTTATCAAATTTACAGATTTTATAATATTATAGAAATAATCGCATTACTAAAATGTAAAGTAGGAATAAAAATATCTTGATATTTGGAGCCACATATCATTTGCAAATAATTCTTTCATAATATTTATGTCAGCTACTATCTAATAACCATAATCCTTGCATAAACATAACGGATAATTAACAATAAATTGTTTTGTTCGTAAAGATTCCGATAAGGATTATCTATGAAATTCTCTATCAGATAGAATCACATTTGCAAAAAAAACTGTTGCGATAATATATAAGAGTCCACCTAATCGATCACGGGTAATTGTTATCGAGCGTTTGAACAGCATAGAACTTAACGTTTTCTCAATTTAATTAACAGATTTTATAAATCAGTGATACGTAAGCATCTGTAACTTGAAATGATAAAAACGATTAATTTGCTGTGTTTTGTTTTTACACTTCTTTCCTTCAGGTAAAATTCAAAAGTTTTCTCTATTCGACAGAACACTTTAATTTTAATTAAAACAAATTAAGTATCGAAGTTTTAATTTATTAAAATTTAATTCCAATTATAATTGCAAATCTGTTTTTATTGAATCAACGCTGAATTGTGCAGTTGCAAAGCGGATAAAGTTGTGGTTGATACGGATGCAGGTGCGGATGATGCACTCGCGATTTTGCTACTTCTCAGGGCAGAAGCTTCTAGAATAAGGTTTTCGCCCAGGTATGAGATAGTTGCAATTACTTGCAGTTATGGAAATACAAAAGAGGAGAACGTGGAAATTAACGTTTTGAAGACACTAACTGTCGCCAATAGAAGTGATGTATGTCATTAAAATATTTTTAATCATTAATTTTAGGATCTAAGTGTTTCTAATTTGAAATTTCTTAATTAACGAACTGATTGTTTTAATAATGTTCAATTAAAACGAAAATATCGCGACTGTGAAATAATTTTGAAAAACTATTTACTATTTTAGAGAATATGTAAGAAGTTTGTAATTTTTTCGGCATTCGCTTGTTCACGCATATAAGAATTGAACACGTTTTAATTGTGCGCAGTTTCGCATAAGTATAGACCAATATATCAGTATATAAAATGTTATCAATGCTAAATTGTGCACAATGTTTACGTGCATGATGAACAACAACACGCCTCCTGATTCATAAAAAGAATATCATTCAGTAAAGTATTTACTTTAGACAAGCAGTAATCCGTTAAGACTACACTGGAATTTGAAGACGTATTGTGAAATAGAAAAGTGATAAATATCTCAATCAGATAAACTTATCTTGAATTTATTTTATTATAATATTTATGCACTAAAATCAAAATTGCTTAATACCAAAAGACACATTAAAATTATTTTAAAAATAAACTGGACGTATGTATAATAAATAAACTTTCATTTTTATTTTTTATACAAATAATTTTCGAACAAACGTTCATGTATAGATTCCTGTATATGGAGGAGCGAAGAAACCCTTGCTAGGTAATTTCACAGGTGACAACCACTTTGGCAATGATGGCTTTGGTGATATTGAATTCGATCAGGAAATCACTGCGAAAGTCGACAAATCGATGAACGCCGCCATAGCTCTAATTGAATTGAGTAAAAAATTTGCAGGTAAGAAAAATCTTTAATTGCATGAAATTTTAATTACTTTTTTATCCCGGCACAATTTACTTTGAAATTTTTACATATACGCTGCGAACAGTTGTGGGTAGGAAAGAATGCATTTAAAGGACTCAAAGGGAAGTGGAAAAATGAAGCAATAAAACTTTAAATGAAAAATAAATTTTTTTCTTTTACGTTAAAAGTATTTATAATGATTTATAATGACAGCAAATAATCACACGTTTTCTACCATAAGACAATGTTGATTTTTTTTTTTTGTATTTAGCTACGAAAGCTGCTGAATAATAGATAAATAACCAAACAAGTGCTCTAAAACACTGAAATCTTCTCCGCTTATTTGCAACGCAGGTGAGCTCAGCGTCTTAGTGATCGGCCCCCTGACCAACGTCGCGTTGGCCATGTCGCTGGACGCCGGCTTCACGAAGCGCATCAGAACGTTCATCGTAATGGGGGCGAGTGTCGCCGGCGTCGGCAACATCAGGCCCAACGTGGAGTTTAACTTTGCCGCCGATCCCGAGAGCGACTCGATTTTTCTCAGCTCGGTCGCCAAGTCGCAGGTCGTTCTCTTGCCCTGGGAAGTGGGATTAAAGGCCAACATATCCAAGGTGCGGTATGATTCCTTTGGAGGATGGGAAAAAAAATTAATTTACATAAAAAAAAGCAGACGAATCTTTTTGAATGTTTAAACTTTGTGGTTGATGATTATATCTTTCTTGCGAATTTCTTGGGTATAAATAAGAAAAAATAGTATAAAGGTATATACTAAATAAAAATTCAAAACGTTTCTTTCCAAGTGACTTTATTGAGAAGAATGCGAAGAATCGAAATGACTAATCTGCCATCGTTTTCAAAAGTTAACATAAAAAACAACAAAATTTTTCTACATGCATAATACTAATAACCTTTTTACCTGCCATGATGTCTTAGTCATTTATACTATTTAACAAGGATATAATAATTACACATTGATAGTAAAAATTATAGCAGTATCATATATAATTATAGATCAATATATAATAATTACCGATATTATATAATTATACACGCCTCTTAATAGTTACAATTAAAGAATATTTTTTAGTTTGCTTAGTTACGTTCGTTTGCGTTCGACTTGTAAATAATTAAATTGCCTAATATTATAGAGCTAAAAATGAGAAATTAGTCATCGAAATATTTCAGTATAACATGATCGCAGCAGAACCGTTTTGAACCTTTATTCGAATTATTATTACCTGCCCTTGAAATATTAATAAACCCTTTTTTATATATCAATCTTTGTCACATCCAATAACGTCAACGTCCATAATACTATCCCTTGCAATAATCTGCCTGGCGAACTCGACAGGAATGGCGCAAAGACGAGCTCGGCAGCCTGACGAACTCGCCCTACATCCGCTTCCTCAACGCGATCGAGGAAGTCGGCCTGAGCGGCGCGGAGCGCACTTACATCCCGACCGACGGGATGACGGCGGCTCTGATGCTGCAGCGGGACGTGGCGACCTCCGTCCTGGAGACGAACGTCCAAGCGGTGATCGACGGCAAGGCCAGGGGCTCCGTGCTCGTCGACTACAAGCTCACTTTGCCGGCCAACGCCAGGATCGTTCAGAGCATCGACGTCGACAAGTTCAAGAGAGTGCTCGAGCATTACCTGTCCTGATCGGCTGATGGATGCTTGCTGAGTTTGGGATTTTGATTGATTCTCGAGATTGCCGTCCTGCTTGAAGACAGTGGATTTAAGCAAGGTGTTCGATAAATCGGTACATAATATGTAAAACTGCCGGTCACTCGGAATATTCGAAGGAATAAACCAAAAAAATCATAAAATTACAAGTTGAGTGTGGAAAAAGTATGTATTATACGATCTGATGAAATTTTTTTATTTGTCACAATTTTAATTTCAAGAAACACTACTATTAAGCGTTATACGTTAATTGTACATAGATGAATATTCAGTTTGTATTGAATTTGTATATGAATATACAATGGATTCTTGTAAATATTGAAAAGTGTATTAAAACGTTAATGTAAAAATAAATTTATAATCTACTAATTGTCATTAAAACAAAAGTAAAACATTTTCTTATCAAAACGTTATATATACTATTATACCTATTTATCAATGATGATCCCTGTTAAATGCATTACAACTAAAAAATTACATATCTGCTCGATCAATTATATCCATTAGCTTATTCATCAAAACATTAAGAACAGTACATATATTATTGAAAATCGAAAATATAATTATTGTAGTTGAATATAATACTCACGGAAATAAGCAATATATCTGATTGTTTTGAATTTTGACTGGATAAATAGGTTGCAAAATTAATTTGATCTTTTACAATTTTTTTTGTCGAATTCTGAAGAGTTTCATGTTTAATTAATAAACCAAATTGACAAAATAAACATTTTATAAATAAAATAAATATAAACACAAATTTCAAGAAATTTATACTGTCACTATTTATGAGTTCATAATATTAAAGCTCAGTTTTAATTCCACGATAAATCGACATTTTGAGCATAAAGCGCCACTTTTGCGCACACAGACAAAATTTTCCATCAAAAATTACCGTGAAAATGACGGTAATCTCGGGGCGGAACTCCCTTATCAAAAAAATTATTTGAAATCAGATAAAATTTTAACGTGACAATACGGTAAAAATTATTACTCAATTCTACACGGAATAAAAGGCTTGATTAGGATAACGAATTAATTTGTAAACTGGGGAATAAGTGTTAAATTGTTTATAGTTACTAACTAGGAGAGTGTACGGGTTCCGGATCACAGATTTTGTTCAAACTTTGAACACGGTTTTCTTATGACAAAATATGAAGAAAGCCAAAATATTAGGGTATAACGCTCAAAATTTTTGACACAGGAGTTAAATAAAGTTATTTTTCTCTAAAACTTCGTATTTTGTTATTTGACGACAACTCATCTCCTATTAAACCTAGAAATTCCATCAAAAAAACAAACGAAAGTAGAGGAAAAGACCTATGGTTGGTACA
>UCOM01001807.1:0-34853 GCA_900474385.1 Ormyrus pomaceus
ATATAATTATTAGCCAATGCTAAGTTGTGTAGAATGTTTATGTGTACGATTCTTATGTGTATAAAACGCACCTTGCCCTCCCCAAATAGAGACGTTACCGAACGCAAACCTCGCGGCTAAATGCACCTAACAGCATCTCTCTCTCTCTCTCTCTCTCTCCCCGCGCGCGCGCGCGCGAGCCTGCATTTTTAAGGTGGCCTCCAGCTGCGCCGGCGGCCGCGTGTACTACACATGTAAATCCAAAGATTCGCTCGGCGATCTCTCTATCTCGTTTTGCGCGCCGCGCCGGTATATATACATATACGTACGGCCGACGTGCACCGAAAATAACGAGCCTGACGTTCGGCGCGCGCGCGCGCGTGTATTTTTAAAGGCGCGCCCGCGAGTACAGCGTGCATACTCCTGCGCCTTTTTACATAGTGATCTCGCGGCAAAGATCGCGATGACGATGAATCACTTCGGCGTCGCGCGGCCGATGATGCCGCTCGCGATTTTTCGAACGCGATGTTTTAAAGCGCCGCGCGGTTCGTGATTATTGGGTGGAGATATGTCAAGGGGAATACGCGAGGCGGGCAATCAGGAGCCGACGATTAAGTCGAAATTGTCGGCTGAACAAAATGATATCTGGCTCGTCAAGGTTTTTCGCGATTCGTGGAAAATCGCTGCTCTCGCTTCGTTTCGCTTTTATTATATACCGTCCGCTCTCGTGTTATTCCAAAACAGAAAAATACGTTTTCAGCGAATCGGTTATTTACATAAAAAAAAAAACCGTAGTTCAATCCTGATTAAAACTCGAGAATTTCGATTAAAAAATTTGTCCAACGTGTATAGCGCCGAAGCAACAAACGCCCATGACTTGCGCCGTGACGCAAGGGGCAATAAATCACGGCCGGATCTTCCCAATCTCTCGTTTGCTTAATAAGCCGCCGAGCGCCATCGGCTCAGTAACCTCGTTCCGCAAACAAGCTCTCGCGAAAAGGCGGCAGCGGGCAGCAGCAGCAGCAGCAGCAGCAGCTGAAGCCGAGGCAGGAAGGAAAATCGCAGGGGGGAGGTGCGGAGAGGCGCGAATTCGGGCGCATAGACGAATCGCCGGGCGAGCCGAGAGCGATATTCCCTCGGAAAAGAGGAGCACGAGCGTTGTATCCACACAGCTGGGGCACAGGTCCCGCTCTCGGCAAAAACACAAGGACGGAGGCGGTGTGCGAGATGCGTGCGTGTGTGTGTGTGTGTGTGTCGGGCTGCATCGGAGCGCGGCTGTTGCCATGGCGACCACGGCGGCACACGATCCCGAAATCTTTTCTGACTCATCCGCGACCTCTCTTCCTATATCTCCGCCCCTCTCTCTCTCTCTCTCCTTCTCTCGCTCGAAGCTTCGCGAGTCTATAATGGATATGTAGAGTGATCGAGCCGGAGTGCGCGCGCGGGGCACACGAGTTTCGGCTGGTGCCTTGGGATTGCGTGCCGAGGGGTTTTTTTTTCTCTCTCTCTCTCTCTCTCTCTCTCTTTCGTCCGGTAACCAGTTTTAAAAGTTTCGACGAGAGCTTTTATCGGGTTTGGGGAAAATTAGTTGTTAAATTGGGCGTTTTAGGTAATTAGCGAGAGCTGCCGGTAAAGAGCCGTTGCGCATTGCAAATTTTAACAATATTATAATGGCATCAATTGCTATTTTGTGCGTTCGCGTAACGTTTCCTTTTTTGAAGATACTTCTACATTTAAGAGAGTGCAATTTCTCAGTTCACTGTCTCAGTTTTGATCTGAATTATTATTACCAATAATTAGAATCTTCTATAACTCTTTTATCCATTTTAAAACTCTTTGTTACATTTCAAAATTTGCTCATTTTCACTTTCCACCAATCTGATTATTGCTAAAAAAAGAAGTTGAAGATTACCCAGCGCCCGAAGTTCCAATCAAATCTAAAAACTTTCACCACGACTCTTAACCCTTCCCAGCGCTCCTCCTCCGTCTACAGCCAGCCATTTCAAGACACAAAAACTATATATTCCCCCCCGTCGAAAAGTAATTCCCTCGCCTAGCGGCGCGGCAATACAGTTGCCAAGCCGCGCTAATCCGGGGCCGGCTTGCTTTTGCGCGAGGATCGTTGCCATGCGATTTCGCGTCCGCGCGCGCGCGCGCGCCAAGCACACGAAAAAGGACCCTCTCTCGGCGGCGCGTGTGCGTGCGCGCGTGACGTCACCACACGCGGGACACGAACCCGTCGTCTCGTTTTCACGTGGCCCGCGAGAGTCTGTCGGTGTGGGAAAGGAGAGAGAGAGAGAGAGAGAGAGAGAGGACGAAAGGCGGAGGAAAAAAGGCCAGGCGGCGAATAATAGGAAAGGTTCGAAGAAAGGATTCGCTCGCGCTGCTCTCCCGGCTCTCCGGGTCGGTCGAAGGTTGGCCTAGCTTGGGTAACGTTATACTCTCTGGGAACGCGTTGCTCGCGGGACTGGCCGATCGCTCGGGGAAGGGTGGCGATTAGACTTTTCCTGGTTGAAAGGATAATGCATGCCGCTGGATATAGTTAATGGTTAAATTTTTCAAGCTTCCGTTTTAGAGTTTTGGATTCTCGAGTGTTCGCGAGGAATTGCGGTGTTGGGTTTTATTATTAGGCAGAAGTCTGACGTTCTAAGATTTTCTAAGGAAACAATTTACGTGACTGACATTCTGTACAATTTAATGAAACGCGCTGTACGAGGAAAAAGATTATCTTCTTTTACATTCAAGAGCGAGATCACATGAAATGTATTTTTTAGCTTGGAATTTTTAATATATATATATATATATAAGTGTATTTGATACATCTAAATATGTAAAATGTTCAAAAATGTATATTCTTATTACATCGTAACAGTTCCTTCAATTTAGCCTCTAAAAACAATGAAAAGAATGTGGAATCTGCTGTGCAAATGTTGGATAACGCATTGTAACATCTCTTTTATTCATTCAATTCAGCCTCAGACGTAAACAAAAACCCCCTTAAAAAAGAAAAAAAAAACACATCGCCTCACCCAAATCAAGAAAAAGAAGCCCATCAATTTCTCAAAAGACTGGAAACCCCACGAATCATTCAGTTAATCGATGCGTTGCGCAACGAATCACGTAAACTCCCGCCGCATTAAATTTTCCTTTCGGCCGGGCAGAGGTCTGCTTCCGCGCGGGAATGCGCCTCTTTTCTTTATTGTTTCCATTTGGCTCGATACACATATAATATTGTTCTGGGTAATCGCGCGCCCGATGTTGACGCATCTCGAAGCGCGGCGATTATTCGCGTTGATATATCTCTCCGGGGCTCGATTCAAAAGAAATTCGAGTTAAATTTAAAACGCGCCGCAACTTATATACGCCGCGATCGGCGGAGAGATTGATTCTTTTGTCGCGGGAATATTAAATTTTCCGGCGAGTTTATTTATTGGTTCGGCGCTGCGATTCGGCGCCGATAAAAGGTTTTGGCTTGATAATTGGAAATTGAAACGTTTCGTTTAAGTTTATTCGTAAAATGTCAATGTGGACATTTTTTAAATGTGCTTTACTGGAGTATTTTTCAATTATTCGAGCATAAGCCGAATGAAGAGTACTTTTCTGCCTTCCAAGGAAAAATAATAATAGTGTCGTACAATTTATTTATTGTTATTTTAATTACCAGTTTTTCAAGTACATTTGTACCATTATTGACACGTACACGATTTTTTAGAATATATATGCAAATGAAGGTAACTAAAAGCGACAGAGTTACACTCTTAATCGCACCAACATAAAAAAGATCGACTTTTCAGGTCAGGGTATTATGCACGCGCCAAGAAATTAACTGTACATTAAACAAAAACTTGTCGTTTATCTTCCGCAAGAGTTCGATCGATCACCGAACAAGTCCAACCCAACGCAGCGCGCCGTTAATTATCGGCTATTATTTATCATCAACTGCATCCACAACCGCGGCCTGTTCATCGTCAAACGAATTTTTCGCAATCTAAAACCGCCCGACGATTATAATACAGAACGAACGCACAGCGCATCCAGCCGATATACACAATAAAGAACTCGGAGGCGAGCATCGGCATCGGATCGGCTGCACGCCGCGCCTCCCCTCTCCCGCGGGCCCCTCTCCTCGGCAGCGGCGGCGGCGGCGGCGGCTTACGTAACGCTCATCTCGTTGTTGCGGTCCGGCGTCGTCGAGGGATCAAGGCGAACCGGTAGGTCCGACTAGGCGGTGCCAGGCCGGAAACGCCAACTGACGCTCTCTCTCTCTCTCTCTCTTTCTCGGCTCCTTCTCTCCACCATCGGCCGTCAGGCATCATCGCTATTTCTGCTGCCTGGCGGGCAGGCACAAGTTGGCGGGCCTGGCCCGGCCGAAAACAGGGGGATGCCCCACCCTCGGTCCCCGAGGCGCCTCTCCTACTTCCCCGCCTGGCTATATTTCGCGCGCGCCGATGGAGAATGCCGTCGTCGCTGCCGCCGCCGCCGCCGGCTTATACACGTGTCGAGGAGGAGTGACGCTGGACGGATCTCGACGGCTCAGACGTGATTCTCGTGCCGCATGAGTTTGTTCTGTTGCCGAGAGTGTGGATTTCGCGAGGGAAGTGCGCGCGATTTTTCGACGCTCCGAGAGAGATGTTCGAGAGAGGACCGATTCAGGGGGGACATTTTTCAGTGACGAGGTGTTCGTTCGTTTGGCCGATGATTCTTTGTTATTTTTTTTTTTTTTTTTTTATCGAGCGATCTAAATTGATAACGAATGTAACTATGGAAATGGGATTCGTGCAGGTTTGCAGATCGCAGTTTTGGTCGAAAAGAGAATGACGGACGCGGAGGCCGATGGGAAAGGTTGAATTTATGAGCGGCGACGACCAACGTTTGATCCGTAAAATTTTAAAACTCTAATCGGTGAAAATAATAATCCTTGACGCAGAATATTCAGCTCCAGTAAGCTAAAATATTCGTAAATTTAAATAGATATATCACGTTCAATCAATTAGCGACGTTTCAGAGTGGATCAATTAAATGGTTTATTAATGTTATACAATATGTATTTTTTCCAAAGATATTACGCTTGGAATAACAGCATTTTAATAAAAGAAATGATCGTTTATTAGTTTTTAGAATTTAAAAACATTTTTTTTTTTTTGTATTTTTTTTTTCTTTTTTATAACTAACCAGAAAAACGAAAGTAGTGTATAAATTTAAGCGTCTGCGCCCATGTAATTAAAAAATAATATTTTCCTATATCAGCAACCAAAGTAGACCCGTCAGAAGCAGCGCTTCTCTGAACCAACGTAAGATTCCAAAAATACGCATTCGACAGGAGGCATATCCCACTTTTACAGCGACATAATTACAGTCTGCGCCGTCCTCCTCCTCCTCCTCCTCCTCCTCCGAAAATACGCATTAAAAGGCTCATGCCCAAATAAATATTCATCCTTCGAGCGAGGAGGAGCGCCGCTCTCGCCAAATCGGAGAATCGCCGTAAATCAAAAAGCGCCGAGCTCTCGCGGCTCGCCCTCAAATTACCCAGGTTTTCCGAAAGAATCCTCCCGCAACACTTAATTATCCTTGCGGCCGAAAGCAAAGCGGGTGCGAACGCATTATCCGCGCGGCCGATGTATACAGCCGAACGGAAGAATGCGGAGCTCCGGGGGGGGAGGAGAAAATTACAGCGGGGCGCTCTCTCGCCGAGAGAGTAAAAGAAATCTATATCTGCCCCTTAAAAGCTGCCGCGCTGCCGCTGCCGAGCCGTTTTACGTCTAAGTATGCGCCTCTCTCTCTATCCGCGTGGATCCTATTTCCGGGAAGAGAGTGGGTTATATGGCACCCCAGGCGGAGAGCCGGACTAAAAAGGGACGAGCGCGCAAGAAGCTGACGCCGCGCAAGTGCGCGGAATGTACCGTTACCTTACGAAGTATATATACGCGGGAAAAAATCGAGTTATGCTCCAAGGGAGAAAATTGCACGCTCATTATTTCGCTCGGCTAATGCTGCTGGCGTCATCTCGCCCGTATTGCAATTTTAAAATTCTATTTTAAAGACAGCCCGCTGCTCTCGAGGCGTACGGCTTTTTCTAATTTTCTCCTATTCGGAATTGCACTGTACGTATAGATATTTTTAGAAGGTCGTTTCAGCTGCTAATAAACTATCGAAGTAAATACGAACGCTCGAACGTTTGACTGCATCCAACGAAATCCGAATGCCTCCCGCAATAAGCGGCGATTCACTCAGACGCCAAGCTTATTTTATGCTAAAAGGGTTTTTACGCTCGCGTGTTGCGAAACGCGACTGAGCGCATATTCCATTACAAATGAATCAGACGATCGAGCCACGAAGCCAAAAGTTTCGCCAAGTCGCAAAAGCATACGACTCCGCGCGCATTTAGCCGCGCTGCTTCAAAATTAGATCATCGATATACGACCCGAATTCGCGGCGGCCCGACGCGAAGCCGGAACAGACTCGCCCGCGGCCGATAGGTCTGCCGTGACAATTTTGGCCGGCGCGGGACAAAAATACGCCCCAGACAATTAACGACCTTCTTATAAATAAATTGCCGAATCTCGCTCGCAGGTATGAATGGAGCACCTTGATATTGCGTGTCGCCGAGAGGAGATTTATCGGCCGGAAGCGCCGCCGTTCAATGGGCTTAGTTTTCTTCTTCCTTCCCGGGAACGTTAGCCGAAATTCTGTTGTCCGGGATACGAGCAGCTCTTCGATCGGTTTTGTAATTTTACTTTTTGTAAAAAATTTTAAAATTCCCTTGCGACTCGTGTATTTTACAGCCCCGCCGTTTCTGCTTTTAACGCATCGTCACACATCGGGCTACGCAATTACCGATTAGAGAACCAACTTTCCAACGAACTTTCACGAAAATCGACGGCCCTGCGCTCACGACGCGCACACCGCACGTGCATGCTTCCGTCCCTGATTCGCGAAGGCACGCGGCGGCGCACTCGCGTTCTCGGAAGCCGAGAACCGTGCATTCGAACTGCCGATCTCCTGCTCACGGGCCACTATTTCTAATCGCAGCCTTCGCTCGAAGCGCACGTTCTATTTAAATCGTCGGATCTAATCGCGCCCGTGAAAAATCGGCTCGAGAGCCGCTCCGCCGCGCGAATGTCGCCCTTCAAAGCCCGGCCAAAGCCGGGCGACAAGTGCAGCGGAGGCTCGCAAAAAAAAAAGATAGAGCAAAGGAACGGCAGACTCTCTCGCCGTCTCGCTCCTTCTCTCTCTCTCTCTCTCTCTCTATCTATCTCTCGTCCTTGATGCGCCCTTGGCGCGCTGCTGCAGTGCCGTTCTAACATTAGCCTCGGCATCGCACGCGTGCATATTCTCCCCCCCCCCCAGCTCCCCCTCCCGTATACTTCAAATTCCCCTCGCTGATGGCCCACCCTGGCCTGGCCGACGGTTTATCTTCAAACGATCTTTCTCGACGAGGGGAGAGAGAGAGAGAGCTGCCCTCGGGAGCTCGATTTTCGGGGAAGATCGATTTTTCGCTGGACGCCGAATGTTGCCGGGGGCAATGGGGGGTAGGAGGCGGAAGTTCGCGGCCGAAGATCAGATGGAATTGGAAGATAATTGACGGCTTTGCGTCATATTCCACTTGCCAAATGCTTAATTGCACGTTTAGTCGATCCTGTATGCGTATACTTTTCCTATACGCTCGTTCGGAAGTAAAAGAAAATTGCACCGAACAACCTTTTATCCCCCTGAAAAATGTCAAAGTTCAGCGAGAGTGAATATATTGACGCGCCAGCAATCGCAGCTCGCGACCCCAATTTTTCTCCCTCAATTATCGACTCGAAACAGTCAACAGCGCAGGCCGCCGCCGCCGCCGCCGAAAAAAGAAGCGAGCAACGCAGCAGGCCCGTTTCACCCCGCGGAGAGCTCCATAGCAGCAGACACCCGGAGCGAGCGAGCGAGAGAGAGAGAGAGAGGAAGAGCAGGGCGTGGTCTGCACGCACCCCCGCTGCTCTATCTCTCTCACTCCCCGGGCCGCCATCTTGAATATCTGGGCCGAACGAGGGTGAAAGTTAGGGCTGACGCCGCCGGGGAGGGGGGGCGGCGAAACCTACTCCCCCGCATTCGAGATGCGCGCTTAATTTGCTCCTGGCATTAAGTGCGCCCCGCAGAAACAATTGCAGCCCCGTTTTTATGCGGTGTGTCGAAATGATTGCCCGGAGCGGAGTCTTTTCAGCGAATGAATCATATCGACAGAACGATTTGATTGACGTTTAACGGCGGGGCTGGGCGGGGAGATAATGAGGACGTAAGCTTCTGCGCGAATCGGGAGATGACGTTAATGAATGAAGGCAAATTGCGGGGGGGCTTTTTGGTATCGATTTTAAACTCGGCGCCGAATGAGTTGTTTAAGCGCAGATATGTGTATATCTGCGTGGCTGTCGAATGAAAATGCCGGGTATACAACCCTCCAAATTGAATTAAAATGCAGTAAACCGAGATGAAATTCGACTCTAAATTTGTCGAGCTCGTACATTCCCAATTTTTATCTCGCGGTTCCAGTTTTTCCGCAGGCATTTCGGGCTATAAGTAACCGAGCGGGGAACGAAAATATGTATATAGTAAAACGTCATACCGAAATACGAGGATTTTTCACTCTGCGTAATCGAAATAGTATTTCACACGGGTGGCGCGGGTCCGGCAGCATTTGCTGAGCACGATGATGCAGAATTTAAGACTTGGCGTTACGCGCGCGAAGAATACCTGTTTTCTGGTATTCTTTATTTTCCTCTCTCTCTCTCTCTCTCCTTCCTCCTCCGTTGCTTTTTTGTCTTCTATTATTCCGCGCTGAATCAGCGTTTGTTTGAGGAAGTCGCTGCTCAAAAACTCGCCTACTCGGCGTTTAATTGCTCGCTCTTGAAAATTAAAATTTCAAATAAACTTCAATTGGCGCAGCTAATGGTGGGTATAAGTTGCCTTTATGAAATTAGTATGTTGTAAAAGCGCGATTTTTCGCGGAATTATAAAACAGCGCGTAGTCTGTATAGTATTGTTCAAAAAGTTCAAATTATATGCGACAAAATTTCACATAAATATACACTAAACGAAGTATTGCGGGAATGAAACTTCAATTAATTTGGCGATATCCGTTTGAGATTCTTGATATTCGCTGCTGCAGATAAAAAACAATGATCAAATTGCCTTCGGAGCAGCTACCGCGCTCCTTGACGTATCTCTACTTCAACTTCATTACGAGTAATACACCTTATTTTTCCCTCGAGGAGCGAAAAAAAGCGGGCATAAAAATTAGCTTCAAACGAAAAGCTCGCGAGCTTCTCCCATTCCAGAAACGCGAAATTGCATCCCGCGAAGAAGCCGCGATTCCGCGAACATCGCACAATTCAATCCTTCCCCGAAGAATCATCTCTCTCTCTCTCTCTCTCTCTCTCTCTCCGCGGCTCCGAATCGGCATAAACGCGGCGCGGCGGCTCGCAGGTGTGTGTGTGCGCGCGTCGGCATGTAAATCCGCGCTCTCCATTACGCGGAACAGCATCGGCGTAAGAAAGAGACGCTCGAGGCGAGAGATATGCCGATAGAGTGCGCCTCTCTCTCTCTCTCTCTCTCTCGAGAATATTCTGCTCGTTACGTAACGAGGAGCTGCCGCTCGGACTCTCGGGATTCCAGCCGCAGGCCTTGATTGCCGGTGACTTTTGCGAATTGCCGCTTATTACGCGGGCCGCTTATGTCGCTCTTCCCTTCGCTCAAGTTTATCGCGCGCTACGGCGGCGGCGGCGGCGGCGGCTCTTTTTGTTTTCAGCGGCGGCGGCGGCGGCAGCGCGGCCGAGTTTCACTGTGCGTATGTGTCGTTTGATTGTCTTGTCTTACCCGGGCTGTCTTGCCTTATCTGCCTCCGACGATTCCGACTGATAAATTGCACGAGCATTTGATTATATACGTCCCCGGCTTCTAATGGAGAGTGAGACGTTTGTTAATGCCGGACAGCCTCGTTCAACGCTTTATTCAGGCAGACGGTTTTTTGCGCTCAGGAGCTATTTGTGAGCTCGAGCTTTTTTTGGAAGAAAAGCTGGATATTTCGACGGATTTATCAATTATACGAATTCGATGGAGTATACAAGTGGTGGGAATGATGCAATGTCTCATTGATATTTCAATGAGATAAAGTGAAAAGTACGTCTGCGGTATTTGGGCTGTTTGTGATTGCTATCTACGAACGCTAAAGAGATTTTACTGGCTGCGTTTATACGGGCATCCTCGTATAATAGTTACGGAAAATTATTAGAGTATTAAAAAAATACTAGCGGAGAATAAAAGCGTTAGATCTTCGATTATGATTTTAGATTGGATTTACATGAAAAAAGAGTTTTACCCAGCATAATGCAAGTTTATTTTTATCTACTTATTAAGTCACTGCGAGTCGCCGCTTGTTGAGTCTACTATCTACGTTTTATTAACAGACTCGCTGGTCGTCAGCATTATAATTTAGTCAAGATATGAAGATTGCTTTGACTACTTTTACAAACAATGCCGAGTCCTCTATACCGACTCATCATGCTTTGTGTGCGATATCTAAAAAAAAAAAAAAAAAACGCTCTACCCTTTATTTCAGATATCATCAGACTTCGTCCACGGCGGCAATTACCTCTTATTAATTTTCTACGTTGCTCTGAAAAAAAAAAAAGTCAGCTCATTTTCCTAAGAATTCCCCGCTAATTAAAGCCCCGCCGCCGCGTCGATGCGTCGATGCAGCAAGGAACGCGATCCGAGGCTGTCAATCGACGTTGCCAGCGGCAGGCGGCTCTACTCAATAACATCCCGCACAGGTAGGTTTACGTAAAGGAGCTTCCGAGAATCGCGAAAATCGCACTGCTCGCGACTCGGCAGTCGTCGAGGTAACAAAAAGCGAGGCGGGAAAGCCGTTGAATTATTTTTGTCCCCCGTTTCGGGCGGCGCGCGCCGCTTATCGAACAAAGGAAAAGGAGAGACCCTTGGGACGATAATTAGATTGACGGCGTGCCTCGAATTCGGACTTTCGCACTGTAGCACATATATGTTTCAGGAGAGATGGCGATTGTCGCATCGGACAGTGATTAGTTGTTTTGGTCGTAAATATTTTATTTCCTCGTCGTTAAGAGTTTACATGTATAGTCACGCGTTAACAGTATATTATAGAAATATTATACATCCAACTTTCGGTCTGATCGGATTAACGGTATTATATATAATAAACAGTTTGTAAAATATTTATAACAATATGTAAAAGAGATTTAGTACAAAAATTAATCGATTATGTATACAAAAATATATATATAGTTTCTATTAAATCTAAACAATACTCTTTATTTTAGTCTTGTAGTGCCGCGGTTATTATTTCGTGATTAGTCTTGTAACGTAAAAAAAATAAACAAAGATACCATTCACCTCGTCTCATTCAAGCTGAGCGATATTAAAATTGAAATATCCACATAGTCGAAACGCCAGCAGAATTTCTCTAATCACTTTCACAACAGCAGACAATTTTTATAAAATTTCTTATAAAAAAACTACCATATATCTGTATAACTCCACGCGCGAAGCATAAACAGAGCCAACATCGACAGCAGCTTGAACGAAGACCCATCGGAATGTGCGCGTTTCGATTATTTTCATTATACTCCAAACGCATCTTCTTTGCTTAGTCATTACCGGAGCGTTTCCCCGTTTCGCGATATTTTCCTTCCGCATAGCTATGCCGCCCGGAGTCAACATTACCTAACCTCCAGCGATCGGCAAATGAATTTAAAGAGCACGCAGCAGCATCGGCGGGGCTTTTGTCCCGTCGTCGCATTTCCAATCGTCCGTCTAATAATCCGAGGCGTCGCGCGCGCACTCCGTAATGTCATATCCAATTTGGATTTGCATAGTTGCCAAAGACGTTCCCTCCCTTATTCGAATACCCATCAAGGCTGGAAGCGTGGTAAATAACTCATAGCACGTATCAAACGGCGCAGCGCGCATAAAGCTGACGATGCCGCTGCGCTCTCACTGCTTCTTGTCCTTCTTCGCCTTGTCGACGGTTGTGATGGACATGGAGAACGAGTCCTTCGGCTTTTCCTTCTTCGCCTGCTTTTCCTTCTCCTTCTGACGCTTCTCGAGCTCCTTCCTCTCTTTCTCCTTCTGCTTCTCCTTCTCTTTCTTCTCCCTCTCCTTCCTCTCGATCTCCTTCTGCCGATCTTTTTCCTTCTGCTTTTCCAGCTCCCTCTGCTTATCCGTCTCCCGCTGCTTTTCCTTCTCCTTCAGCTTCTCTTCCTTCTTCCGCTTCTCGATCTCCTTCAATTTCTCCTTCTCCCTCAGTTTCTCCCTCTCCTTGAGCTTCCTCTGCTCGATCTCCTTCTGCTTGTCCTGCTCCATCTGCATCTCCTTCTTCTTCAGCCTCTCCACCTCCTTCTGCAGCTCCTTCTCTCTCTGGGCCTGCTTCGCCTTGAGCCTGTGCAATTCCTTCTCCAGCTCCTTCTCTCGCTCCCTTTCCTTCTTTTTCAGCGACTCGAGCTCCCGCTGCATCTCTTTCTCTTTCTCCGACATTTTTCAGCTAACTTTTGCTATTTCTTTGACCGCCCGGTTACCGTGTAATTTTCTGGTACTTGCTGCTTTCTTACACTGGGCTTCGATAACTATGAACGTAAAGCTGTAATTACCCTTCAAGAATACCTGAAATGGACAATTTTTCGTTTAAAAAAACTTCTCCGACGTTACTTCCCGATTCAGTTAATTTGACTGGCCATTAGTTATTATTATCGAATGACTGTCATCCTTTTCAAAAACTTTCCAATTTATTAATGAATTTTGGTGAATCATTCCAATCTGCGTAATACGAATGAATAATCGTTAATTACAAGTTCCAAAATGACTTGCATCGATCGGTTCAAACTTGTATAATAATCAATTATTTAAACGCGACATGATTTCATTTAATTCGAAAATAGTAAATCCGAATTTGATATTAATAGGTAAGCTGCTCCAACTTTCAGCTCAACTCGAAATTCCAAAAATGAATGTGAATAAGTTCTGTATAGAAAACGAAACTCACAGCTCGACGTACACCGCTGAAATTCCCGGGTGTTCGAAACCTCTCTCTCTCGTCTCCTCTCTCGTACGACGCAGCTTCGATCGCGATTCGTCCTTATTCGTCGTACTGACGTCACACCGGCGTCGTCGTCGTCGAAATCGTTGCCGCCGCCAGTCGTGTTCTCGCAGGGCTTCTCGAACTCGTTCCCTCGATTCGCTCGGTTGGAGAATCGCGCCTCTCTCGAGCTCGGGCCTCCTAATTAACCCAGCGTGTCCCCCGCTGCTCGCGGCAGCGCGTCTTTTCTGCGTCTAACGCACCGCGCAAAAAATCACCTGCGTATATACAAAGAGAGCCCCGGCGCTACTGCTGCTGCGGCCGCTGCTGCTGCTGCTGCTGCTGCTGCAGCGTCGTTCGTGGCCTGGACGTTTTATGGGGTACGAGAGAGGAGAGAGAGAGAGAGAGAGACTGCGAGGTCCGCCGGCGCGTCTCTTTTTTTTTCTCTTGCGGCCGCGCCGGTTTGAATTTTTAATTAAGCTCGCGACGTTCGCGTGTACGCTCTTTTCGTGTATACATAATATAGTCGTCGATCGCGAGGACTTTTCGGTGTAAACGTTTTATTTCAGTTGCTTCGAAGCTTCGCAGTCGTTTGAAGTGGTATTTTCATTGATGAAAGTTGACAAGTGCAGAATGAATTTTTAATGAAAGAAAATGGTTAAAACGGAGTATACTTACGAGCGGGGATTGTCGTTGCCGCGCTCGATCAATATTAACGATTATTCATTATTTTTAGAAACTGATTGCCTCCTGATAAACAATTACTTAAGAATTTATTTTCGTTCGATAACGCAAAGAATCTTCATTCTTTTTTTTTTCTTTTTTTTTTATCAGACGCCAATGTAAATTTACTCCGTCGACGATCAATAAAAATTAAATTGCTAAATATTTATTGCGGACTTGAGAAAAAAAAAGTTATTACGACAAATAAAGCGTCCGCTAAATAACGCTTAACTGCATAATGAGCGATAGGCGATACGCGAAGCGAAGCAATTTTTCTTCGCGTCCCGCAAACGATCCGCGCGGTACACTGCCTTCTCGCCCCCGAGCATTTCCTCGTTCGAACGAATCCAATTTATCGGCGCTGATAAATAATAATCGGGCGAATTTCGCGTCTCGCCGCCTTATGACTCAACTTAATCGGCAATTAATCAGCCGGGAATACACTCATTCTTCATTTTACATTATGTTAAAGTAAAAGTTCACGGTGTGTCACATTGTTTGAGTCATTGTTCTATAAGAGGTGTTTTGGAAAAGATTAATTTTTAACCGCGAAATTATCCTCTGCATTTTTCGCCTCGTAAGAGTAATAACTCTTTCCGACAATTTACCCCGCGAGATTATTGAAATACAACTTCGAAACCAAAAACTATATAAATATAAAAATTTGTCTGAACGAACTGTTTTCTGCGAGGAGCGCACCTCCGGGTAAAGCTTCCATTTATATACGAGTGAAAAAAGAAACGCTCGCGAGGGCATATACAGTTGCGCTAAATCGACATTGTCTCGAAGCGTTAACAAATGCAAGGCTCCGATTTCGTTGATAAAAAAAAAAAGAAAAGAAAATAAAACGCCGACCGCGTTTATAATATCTTATCGCGCGGCCGCAAACAATTTATTCTCTGACCGGAAGTCGTAATATTTACGTGAGCATTTCTCCCCGCTCCTGTGCCGCTCTCCTCCTTTTTTTTTTTTTGCTTCTCCTCTTTCCGCGCTCTCTCGCTCTCCCACTCGCGGCGCGCAATTTTTACCAGCGGCGAGGCAGATTTTCGCCGAGCGAAGAGGTCAGGCTGAGTCTACAGAAATGCTCTCTCTCTCTCTCGGCCGAGAGCGATCGTCCGCAGTTTTAAGGGGTCATTAGATATCGACGTATCACTTTTTACTCGAGCTAGATTTATGGAGCGTATCGTACGTTCATGTATACATCTGAATTGAAATATACCAGCATTTTAAAAAATTAAATACTAGAATATACGCCGTATCATCAGAGAGCATCCGACCTCCAAGCCCTTATCTCCACTTTCCTACACTCCAAAAGATTAGCCCACTTCATCCAGCTGTAAAATAATTCTCATCGCTCGGAGCTACAATTTTAAAGTCAGCCGAGAGAGCTTTTCCTCCCGCAGCGGCGAAGCTCGCCTGCAATGTAGAACCAGCCGCAGAGATTAGATCTCCCGAGAGAGAACGAGAGAGGGAGAGAGAGAGAGAGCGAGATAGAGCCACGAGGCGAATAAACGTCGTTATCGCGCAGAATGAGGAAATTCCTCGTTATACTGCGCCGGCACGTGCATATTGTCGCGCGTAATCGTCGGCCGCAGCGACGAGCCGACCTACGGCAGGTTTCTCCGGCGAGTGTACTTTTTTTTTTTTCAGAGGTTGAATTTCGCGGGGGGCCACAATAATTTGTCGGGGGGAAGGTCTTTGGTTTGTATTACCGATTCTGCAATCCGGCGAGCTGACGATCACGTTTTCGAGATCGCCGCGAGGTGGTTGAGCTGGCCCTTCTTTTTTAACCGTTCGTTTTATGTTAATTGTACAGATATAGAAGAGATGTCGAGCGTAAGAAAATTACAAAAGCTGATTGCGCTGCACTCTGCAGTAAACGTATTGCGTGAAAGAAGAACGGCTGATAAAGTGGATGATTTTCAGGAAATGTCCAAAAAGTGAAAACACGCTGCTCGCTAAAGACGTTAAGATAATTTTTTAATAAAATTCGTCGAACGAAGGAAGGAGAAAATTATTTTCGTACACAGCGGAAGAGGTTTACAATTTTACAGCTGCCGCTAACGTTTCCATTTAGATAAGCCCGCCTCTTTTCTACATCGCGGTGTCGTACCAACCTCGCGCTCGCCGCTTTATCGACGTAACGATATTTCATTTAAAACTAAATATAATTCAAACCGTCCCGCCGTCAATGAACGTCGCCATTCATCCGAGCCCCAATTTCTCTCTCCTCCGCAGAAAGCAGAGCTCGCGACAACCCACATCGAGCGTCGCTTATACCGGGTCGAGATAAAAATAGAGGCGAAAAATTCTCCAGATAACGCGCCGCGCCGCGCCGTATAAAAAAAAACTCGAGAGCGCAAAGAGGTATATCGAGAAGGCGAACGGCGTTTTTCCAGCGAGCCACGTGCTTTCGTTGGCGGCGCTGTGTGCGTTCTCCGTACGCTCTTATCGCAGTCGCCTCTCGCATCGTCGGATCTTTGATTTACGCTCCGATTAGACGCCCCGTTACTTGTGCTCTCCCCCTGCCCCGTACAAGTACGTTCCGTTGCGCGCGTGAATCGTGCCCCCTCTTGTTTAGACGGCAATTATCGCTCTCCGGGGAACTCGTTCGAAACTCTAATATTAATTGTGTAATCGGCGTAATAACGCATTTTAAAACTGAAATGGAAAACGACATTCTTTTAGGGTGATGCTACGCGTTCACGGAGGCTCGCGTAATAATGTTGCCTCTTCGATCGTTCGTTTTTTTTTTTTTCAACCGAATGTACCGAGCTTTTCTGCCGAGAGTGAACTGACGTCATGCGCGATTTCGGAAATTTTTCCCCGACGCGCGGCAATTACAGCCATTACATAATTCAACGTCCGTGATAAGATTACCGGGGAGGGACGGAATTAAAAAAAAAAAAGAAAAAGAAAAAGATCGGAGCCGAAAGCGTTCGGAAAATGCGCGGAGCGTCGCCGCCGCGGAGAGCGACGTGCGGATTTGCATGATCGAGCGAGGCCAAAGCGTGAGAAAAATATGTATAATGCGAACGCGGAAATTCGTATTCAAGGCGCTCGAGGCCTGCATATCTGATAAACGTAGACACGGGCCGCTTCTTGATTACTCGGCGAAATTCGACGCGCTCTCTGCCCGCTGGGAAGGTCTTGACGTTTTCAGGGCTACTTAAAAGTGAGAAATTAGTTGAACGTCGAATTTTTTTTTTTTTTTTATGTTATTTAAACATCTGTCAGGATTGAACAGTAGTACCTGATTATATTAACTGCGAGGGAATCATTTAAAATTCCTTTCTCTTAAATAACTTTCTAAAACTAAATGTGCACTTCATTTGTTATCCTTAAAAAATTCTCAATCGTTTGACAATCGTACCCTCGCGCCGCATTCCACGAAGCAGCGGCTTGGCTCGCGGCGGACAGAAGGCAAAAGTCGACTTTCGCCGTTTGAAATTCGCGGCTGCTCCGCGGTCGTCGCGTGCTCCTCCCCCCGAGGAGGGAGATTACGTCGGTAATATTCGGTAGTGTTACGTGACCGAGATATGCAAGAAGATGGCCGCGACAGCGACGTGTACTAAACGGCGCGCGCGCGCCAGAAAATGGCGAAAACGCGAACGCGCCAAAAAGGAGGGTCATAAAAACGCAGAGCGAATTTCGGGAGACGCGCGAGGCGAGACGAGCTGCGGGGGTGCGTCGTCAGTTCTTTTTTTTTTTTTTCTTTGAATCAGCGAGTGCACCCGATCGAGTGCGAGCGCTCGCCGACTGAATGGATTTCGAGAGTGGAGAGTAATGGGAGAGGCTGAACACGTGTAACCGCCTAACTGTACCTGAACGCGATTACGAGAGCAGGCTTTAGTTTTTCTTTTTTTTTTTTTTTTGTTTTTTTGACAATTTTCTGGTTCAGAGGGAATATACGGTCAGTTTTTGTAGGAAATGCATAAATGAAAAGAAGAAATTAAAATAGAAACATATATCTAAATGAGCTTGGAATAAATGCCTTTTAGAAGTTTGCAAGTTTTGAAAGTTTAATATTCGCTGTTGAATGTAATATATCTCGTAGGACTCGATGTAAACATGAAAAATAAATAGCTGTACAGAAATTTGTTTAGAATTTAGAGGTTACAAGAGCTCAAATTAGTCAGCATCATTATTTGTAAATACCGAGTCATGAGAGTATATAAATACCATTAAACCTAACCGTCTAATCTTCGTCCGAGTCAGGTAAACGCACAACCAGGCTACGTTCTTTCTGCGGAGCAAAGAAATCTTACTAATTCATCTCGGCGATTACAAACCGGAAAAAAAAAAAAGCACCTGGAAAAATCCCGAGTCCGGCGAGTGCTTGAATAATCGCAAAAAGCGCATTCCGCAGCCTCGTCAAACCAATGACTGGAAAGCCCAGCGCCACGCCAACACGCTTCCCGCAGCCGAGCGCGCCTCGAAAAACGCGCAAGAATCAAAGGCAGGTGCACATACGTATATACACACGGCGCGCGCGCGCACGCACGTACGACGACGACGACATGCCTCGCGCGGCGTTACGAAAGTAAGCGGATTTAGAAAGTGTAAGCGCGCGCGCGCGCGCTCGAGAGCGGTGAACGGCTGCAGCTCTCCCCGCGTCCCTTCGTTCATTACGTTCGATGGGGGCTCTCTTTCCTCTCCGCTCTCGGCGAGCGCGCGACAATGAGCCGTAGAGTATAGAAGCGAGCGAGGCCGAATGAAAGGCGAAAAGAAACGGCCCCGCGCGCGCGCGCTCTCGGGGCCTCTAGAATTAACCTACATTTTTTTCTCTCTCCTCCCGAGAACGCTATCGTTAACCCGAGCGCTCTCGCGTTACGATCCAAGCCGTATTATGAGAGCCCCCGAGCTAGACGAGGAGAACGTGGCGTTCCGCTTCTTCCAGCGACCGTTATATTTCGAAATTTCCGATTCGACGGACTTGGATTTCGTGCGAGACCGTTGGGATCGGCTTTTTTTTTCTACGATTTTATTGTTGAATTGCTTTTTTTTTTTTTTTTTAATGCTGCAATGGAAAGTTGTATTGACAAATATTTTTTTCTTTTTTCTTTTTTAGATTCAATTTGATAACGAAACTTTATTCTGAAAAGCGATATGATGAGAATTCGACTTACAATTTCGTTAAGGCGTTTGCTTTTTATCCTTCAACACAAAATCACTTTAGCTTTTACATATATGGTTGATTAAAGTTTATTGTCGTTCAATGATTTCATGCTTCCGAATGCTATACATTTTTAAAAATCTAGTCGTATGCAACCTTGGCACAATCTACTTACATCCAGAAATAGATTTACGTTTGAAAACGTAGAACAGAGTGTGCGTTGATTCTTCCAACATTTTTACACCATTCAACAAAACTTTCAATTCTCTCGTGAGTGAGTGTTGTCTTTTTTTTACAAAGTTTCTGAAGAATTAAAACAGTTTTTAAAAAAATTTACACAGAAATACTTGTACAATTAAGAGAACTGAAAAAATAATAAATTTTGAAAGATTAAAAAGTACAGATATAGAAAAAAAATGTTACAATTAAAGCACATGAAGAAAAGCAAACTTCTAAGAACATTTAGAATTTGATAAATAAAGTAACAATGAGAAATAGTATGTGCTTAAAGTATAGTATCAGTGAAAATAGAATGTCGGGAAAAGTCGTACAGTAGAATAGCCAGAAAACTCGCCGCAGTGTCTCCCGTGAACCCAAAGCCTCGGTTTACTTTTTGAAAAATGAATTCTCAAAAACGGTCAGAGGGCACACGATTTTCACTGCTGAGTCTGCGCTTACACACGACTTTCCCAATGCAAGTATATATCCTCGATTATCTTCTCGGCTGGACGTCTCTCTTCGACACGATGATTCTCTCGCCGGGCCAATAGGAGAGAGAAAAAGACTGACTGCCCAAGCGGGATAATCCAAGCCAAGCCAGTTTCTCACCCCCACTGACCCAACGAATTGGTAATTTTCTCCTCGTTGCGGGCGAAGTCTCGCCTCGTGCACTGCCGAGGAGCGAGACGGTAGTACGTCGTAGCGTAATAAAACGTGATCACACACTGCGGCGAACACGCGCGCCCCGCGCCAGCGAGGCAAGAGCGCGCACGGCGCACGATCCGGTCACGTGATGGTTGCATCACAGTTGCCCACACCAAGAGTTGCGCGCGCGATCGCTCAGAGCCAGGAGAGGTGGCGGGCGGCAACGGCACAGTCGCCATCTTGGACAACCCAGCGCAATCGGGAGAGAAAGATAGAGCACACTTGTCGTTTCTCTTTTCTATCACTCCATCCGCTGGCTACTCGATGAATTTTCCCTCTTTTCCAGGATTCTCTCTTTTTTTTTTACTTCAGCGAAGAATTACGTCCTGCTTCTCCACGCAGCGAAACTCGTTTCCTCCGCGGTTACAGGCCGATCCGTATCGCGAGAAACCGTTATGTTCGAAAGCGAGCACATGTTCCGTCGTGACCGATATTCCGCACCCAAGTGCTCCTCTTCGAATCCACGTACGAGTCGTTTCGAATTTTACAAAAGGCAATTTCGAGCGACGATCCGAGTCGGAAAAGCCGCGGAGAAAAGCACGGAAAACGCGAGAGCGATAACGCGTAAAACCCGGTTGACCCAGTTGCGCGCCGCGAGAAATATTCCAACATGGTCGTCTCCCCTTACTTACGCGCACCCAACTGTAACACGTACGCGTTGCAATGCGGAAGCGCGGCGCTATCTCTTCACAATGATATACTACCTAAAAGGCGGCCTCGTGTCTTCCTCCAGGCGTTATCTTCTTTTCTCGTTGCCACACAGTTATATCCCGTAAATATCTCGCGAGAGGAATTTCCGTACAGAGTTTAAAAGCCGCGATAGAGCCTTCCCGGAAAAGTCCAAGTCCGAATCCGAAGACGATGTTCCAAGTCGCGGAGGTAGCAGCAGAGTGTGAGCCTCTCCTCGGACAAAGAAGGGCAGCCAGCGGAGCTTCTCGGAAGCAGAGTCCAAACTGGAGAGAGAGCGAGAGAGAGAGAAGAGAAAGCACAACCGACTTGGTCGACGGTCCGCGACAAACGAGGCAGCTGTACTCGGGCGCGCTCGCGGTCTGTCCGCCGCGGCTCTCTCCCCACCCCCTCCCTCGCTGATCGGCCCTCTGGCGATTGGTCGCTGCGGAGGCGCGCGATTGGCCAGGCGGAGCGCGCAAGCGCGACCACGTTGGCACCTCCAGCCGCGCGCACCAGCGGGAGAGCGAGAGAGAGAGAGAGAGAGTAGGTTATAGCGCCGATGGAGGGGCTGAAGCTGCAGCAGTGCTCGATGCTGGTAGTGGTGGTGGTATACGAGAATACGGAGCGAAGGAACGACGCGCACTCGGCAAGCGACACGCACGGACTGGCCGTACCATGCGCGGGAACGCGCTACTTATCCTTCCCTCGCTCCAGCGCTCCGCTGACCGACTCTCCTCTCCGGCGTCGCCGCGGTGGGGGGGGAAATCTATGTTCATACGTGTGTAGGTAAGTGGAAAACGTATATACCCGAGCGTACGCGAACGGGGCTTTTCCGAATTTTTCCTCGCTCGCTCGCTCGCTCGTTCTCCTCGAGCTGGAGAGCCTCTCGTGAAACGGGAACGCCAACGTACTGCGGCAATCTCGCTCTCGAGAAAAGGGACAAACGGGTCCGTATATGCGCGTAAGGTGGACGGAGAAAGAAAGGGTGACGCGCGTATCGCTAGAAAAACGAGGTTAGGAAGATGCGGCTCTTCCTGTGCGCGGCCGACTACTCCCCTCGCGGGCTTTTTTATCGCCCGCTGCCTCTCTCCGTACCCCTACCAGAATTTTTTCGCTCTCTCTCTCTCTCTCTCTCTCCCCGCTTCCTCCTACACGGAGGCGAAGCCTCGCCTGTGTGTGTTGGTGCACGCGCGCGGGCCGCCCTACGCTCGGCGGCGGCGAGTAGTAAAGCACGCGAGCGAGAGTGCGCGCGCGCAACCTTTGACCTATTTTTCTATCGATTTTCTCGCTCGCGCGCTCAACTAGGACACCGGGCGAGAGCGAGAGAGAGAGAAGGAAAGAGAGAGGGACAAAGGCGCCGATTTCCGGCCCCCGGGAAGAGCGAACAAAGGCGACAGGCCTTGGAGAGCAGCGCGTGCTCGAGGAATTAATGTTATTATATTGGGCTTTTTTTGGGCACGGGAGGAAGGGCTGGAGGAGCGACTCGGGGGGGCTTTTTTTAGACGGGAGAGCGTGCTTTTGCGGTTAGATAAGCTTGGAAGAGAGAGAGAGCCGTTGTGGGAGTTGGGTGTTGCTTAAGTAGATAAGGTCGCTCGTTGTTGGACACGGTTTTTCAGTAGTTAGGAGCGAGTGGAAAATTACGAGCTGAAAGAGAGAACGTGAATCGTTAAAGTAGAATGTGTGTGTGTGTGCTTTAAATGATGATACATGCTGTGTAAATATGTATAAACATTTAAGATCGAGCTGATGAATATACATGAAAGTCTCGAGTGCCAGTGAATGCTTGTGTAGAAATTTTTTCTCTACAGATTGTATTAGAATTATATATATGGTTTTGTAAGCTTGTATGAAAAATAATTTTAACAGCACATCGAGCAATAATGTAGCTTGAAAATTTTACGTACTAGGTTCTAAAATAAATTTTTATAACTTAACAGAACACATGTTCGGCATCTGTTCAAGCACTCTCGAGGAACTTTCGTTACTTTCTGAAAAAAGCGCCGTTCGACTCGAGTTTGAGCACCTATAAAACCGTTAATATTTAAATTTTATTCCAACTGTTTATCCAAAATTCTCGGCGAGATATTCTAAAATTGAATTTGAAAACGACCGTTATAAAGTTTGACGACACGTGGAAAGAATCTCGAAACTCTCACCTTGAACCGCTGCTTTTTCAAAATATTTAATCGAAACACTGGCACCCGAACTACAAAAAAAAGCCTCCCTCTCCCCGTCGTGGCAATCGAAACCGAAAACTCGCAAGTACGGCTCTCGCCGTATACTCTTCGAACTTGTACTCTTATCGAGGCACGAACGCGCGACACAAAGCGCAGGTAAAAAACAGAGCCGACGAGCACGTTTTTCCTACCGCGGACGTCACGGTTGTAGCCGCGCGTCGCTCACGATTCCCCCACCGAAATCCCGAAGCCGAAGAGAGCCAGGCAACAGAGAATAAGAGATAAACTACCTGGGGCCGTCCGAAGTGGCTGTGTGTCGTTCGCGTGCGTGGCAGCAGTCCTCGAGTCTCTCACGGCGAGTGTCCAAAAAAAAAAAAAAGGGATCGCCCCAAGCAGCGGGGCTCCGCGGCTACGTCCGACGGCGGCGGCGTCGTCCGGGGGACTCGACGTCGATAGCGGCAGCGTCGGCGTCGCCGTCGTCTAGGGGCGGGAGGGGGAGAGAGCGAGTGAGAGAGAGAGAGAGAGAGGGAGGCTCCACCGGCGCTCGCTCTCGGCGCGTCCCATTTCTGCCGTTCGGGAAAGTTCGGCTCTCGCTCGGGTCTCTCGCGGCGCTCCGATGTAGCGGAGCGAGGCAGCAGCCGCGCGCGCAGGAAATAAGTATGTAGGTCGACGCAGAGCCGCACGTGTCGTCCTTGACTCACATAGCGGGGCCTCGGCGTCGTCGTCCACAGCGCCTGCGCGCGCGCACGAGCGAGAGAACGAATGATGGGAAGAGCCAGGCGGAGGCAGCAGCAGCAGCAGCAGCGGCCAGAGGCAGCCGTCGAGCGTTGCCGCATTGCCGAGAGTCGTTTTATCTCTCTAGCTCGTTTATTCGCGCGCACTTTTATCTCTGTCTCGAGTAGCTCGCCGCGCGCCGTTGCTGCTGCTGCTGCTTCTTTGTTCGCCAAAAGGGAGCGCGCGCACATGTGAGCGACCGAGCCGAGGCGCGTCTTTCTTTTTTCTACGCTTCCCTTTTTTTTTTCTTATTGCCGAGTCTCTAAGCGCACCAGGGGCTTCCGTGGGATCTTTTTCGCTCTCTCTCTCTCTCTCTCTCTATCCCTCTCTCGCTCTCCGACCGAGGAGAGACTGAATTTTTGGGACGAGACGACGGGAGGAGGAGCTTGGGAAAGGAAAACTTTCGGTGAGCATTTTATGGGCGTGCCGAGAGCTCCGAAATCTACTGCTATTGCAATCGAGTTTTACGGCTATTTAATATTCTACGATTTCCATGCACGGTCATTCGTTTACTGTAGAAATGAGCGAACTGGTTTGCGTGCTCGAACGTTAAATTGAGACAATAGTTGCGTCGCTTCTCGGAAGCTGTCGATAACGCCATGCAAGAGCTAGAAAAGCTCTAAAACTATTACCAGCCTGGCGCATGCACAGCGAATAAAGTTAAAAAAATTAAGCGAATCCATGCAGCACTTAAATATATGGAAACAGACATCCCTTTCGTCCACTTGCGTCAACGGACGCTTTCTCCCCGTAAAAAAGAGAATAGCGCTTATCTCTCCAGTTTTGGTATAAAATTACAAGTCCCACCTCGAGATTTCGAGCTCGTTTCCAAATAATCCCACGTTCTATCAATATACCGCGGGCGCTCAAAAACAAAACCGGAAAAGAGAAAGGTCGCTCCCGCATTACGACAAAATAAATTCCCCGCTGAACGACGCCGAGAGGAAATACTCGTGTACACAATACCTGCATCGACGACAAGTTTTCTAAGGCCGCCCCTTTTTTTTCTCTCTCTCTCTCTCTGCGCTCGGCTCTGCGCGATCGCCGCCGCTAATAATCGGGAAAATATAAAGAAATTACGCAAACGCCTCGGCAAGGTTCTATATCGGCCTCGGGAGATGCTAATGAAGGGTCTCTCTCTCTCTCTCTCTCTCTCGGCGCTTTAGTTTTTCACATCGGGCGGCGACGGCGGCTTTCTTTTTATTGCGCGCTCTCGCGTGTAGTCGTCGCCTCGGCGTGCCCTCGAGGCGCCGCGATTGATCTGGCAAGCGCGCGTAGTTGGGCTGTACAAACAGCGACGGCCTTTTGCGCAAGGCGCGCGCGCGCGCGCGCGTGAAAATTTTTTAAGTCACGCTTGAGAAATGATACATTACGCAGCCGCGGAAATTTTCGTTGCATTGTCAAATGATACACGATGAATAGCAGCTCTTTCCACGACTCGCGCGATTCTCCGTTTCCTGCCTGCCGCGCGGTTCTCGGACGGAGCTGGAATTGTATGATTCATATATATTAATTTTGCCGCCGCTGCAAAAGATTTAGTATACATTAGCGGGAACGAGCTGAATAATTATTTGTCAATTTTCGAATCGAAAAGAGAGAGAGAACTCGCGCGAGAGCTCCCGAGAAGGCGCGAAAAACGGGCAATAGAACGGTTGCACAAAGAGCCGCGCTTAGAGGAAGAGCCGTTCGCAGCCGTCGTCGGTGCGAGAGCGTATACAATGCTTAGTCCGCAAAAGGAGCAAAAGAGAGACGTCCTCGCGCTCTTCCCTTTCCCGCCTCTCTCGGCGCGCTATTCGAAGGCTACACCACCACCACCGCCAGGCGGCTGTGTAGCGGTGACGTAACCCTACTACCGTCGCTCGGGGCTCGGCCGGAAGTGCGAAACGTTACGGGACAGCGACGGGGACTCTCTTTCTCTTTCTCTCGCTCTCGGGCGAGACTCGCTATACTTCGTTGCTTTTTTCTTTTTCTTTTCGCTCCTCGCTCTCGCGCATTTTTCTCTCGCGCGCCGAGGCCGCGGATTGTTTCGCGACGACATGGAAATCGCCCTGTGGGAAGCGGATTTTTTTCTTTTTTTTTTTGCCCCGGACTCGTTCTAGGTAATGCTGGCAAATGAGCGGGTATAATTCGATGTAAGCGGGGCCTCTGCACGCGAAGAAATTGTCGAATGTGTCGTCTTTTACGCGACGAGAAATTTCATTGCTTTCTCGATCTCGTCGATTGTAAACGCGTTCGATCGGTGCTGCCAAGTATTCGGTACGCGTTCGCTTAGACGAGTATTTGAAAGCGATACCTATCGATCGCAGAGTCTTTCGTTATTTACAAAAACGAACTTCGAACGTCAGTTTGTCGAATAATTAAAAACCTCCCCAAAGAGCATAATAACCCTTCGATCACCGACACGTAACGGAGAATAACGGCGCCCATACATCGTTATTCAGCGCGATCGCCCCAAAAAGCTGCCAACTCACTCTCTCGCTCGTTCCCGAGGCTCCGATAACGCGTCTGGACGCAAGCAAAGAATCTCCGCCTCGACTCTTCTTTTTAATCAAACGAAATATATTTATAGTCGCCGCGACACTTCGCTCGGCGCAGTCGACGCGGCTCGCCGCCGGGGGAAAATTAATTTCCGTCGTGCCCTCGACTGCCGCCGCCGCCGCCGCCGACGGCTCCCCCCTCCCACCGCCTCCTCCGATCTGACGTAACGACGACGCTTAATAATTTCCACGGATGATACTCGCGGAAATGAGATTGCGAGTGCAACGAAACGGCGGCGATGCGCAAAGCGAGTCTGCCGAAGGGGTTTCCGAGCCGCCTTGACCGTAATTTTCGTCGTCGTCGTCGTCGCTGCAGCGCTCGCTTTTTAGCGCTTAGATCTATATACGAGAGTCTGCGCGGCCCGCTCGTTTCGAAACCGAGCAATAAAGCGCACCGAGAGATTTATGTTTTGGTTTTCAAGCGGCCGAAGGTTGCGCCGTTCGGAAGTTTTGAGGTTTAATGGGATTTGGTTATTTGCCGGCCGAGGACCTTGTCAAATAAATTATCTAACTGCGGCCGAGTTTTCGACGGTTTTTCCTTGACGTAAATTTGCTTTACAATTCCTTTTTTTTCTCCTCAAACGAGTATACCGTGCTCGACTAATCGAGAGTACAGTTTTTTTAATTGCCGTGTCCCCGACTGAATAATCATTTCCTCCCTATTAATACTTTAAGAATTTATCTCGCCGTGAAAACCGTACACTGCATTAGATTGCAAATGCTTAATTTATGCAAAATCAACCGTTTAATTTCAAAGCCGCGAGGCAGGAAGAATTGTACGTAGAAAAAAGCGCGGCAATTATTTTTCATCCCAGTGCGACAAGGCTCGTTTCTGCCTCGTGCCAACTCTTTCCGTTCGCGAGCCTCGTGACTTCAAAAGATCCGCGTTTTTCCGGCCCCCTCGGCTTTTCCCCCACCGTCTTTCAGTGCAGAAGGAGAGAGACAATTTACTTTGTGACAATTCGCGCGGTTTTTCACATCGCCGTTGCGACAACGAGTCCCCCCCTTCTCCTCCTCGCTATTAACTTTACTCGGGCTACTTTTTTCATTACTTTAGCTCGCAGCTCGCTTTTTGCCACCGCGCGAGAGAGAACTGCCTCTTTTATCATTACCAAGAAAATTTGTTCACCGCTCGATTTCCCAACGCGTTCCTTTTTATATCCGACGATTCATTAATCGCCCATGAAAGTCAACCGCCAAGTTCAGGCCGAGTGCAGTCCGAGTGCACGTATCCCGAAATATACCGCGAACGTCAAACGCAGCGGGCCGCGGTCTGTAAAAAAGAAAAAAGTTCCTCGGCTTGCACGTCTCTCGAATAAATAATTCAGCGCGGATGGGAAGGGGGGGGGGGCACACCTCCTAAACTCCCCGCGCGCCCGCGAACTCGGAGCTTCGCCTAGCGTCCCGATGTCTCGGCGCAAATAAAAATACGCCCGCGCGCGCGCGCTTCCCTTCAATAATTCAGCGCCGCCGAACTTTGTTCGAGCTTTAGACCGTTTCTCGCTCCGCGTCGCGTAAGAGTTATAGTTATAAATAAAACCGAGCGTGGCTCTCGGCTCGCGGGACGAGAGAGAGAGAGTCACGGTCAGTTGAGCGAACCGAAGCGCGGCGCGAATCGATCATCGGGGGGATCTCGCCGCGAGCCTGCCCACTTGCTTCGGATTTTGATTAATTAACGCAGCTGCCTTCGATTTTCCTCTTTGTCGATTGTCGACGAGCCGTGCCGTTGCAGCTGAAAAGCGCGCGAGGTCCTCCCGAACCTGGACGCGTCTCACGATTATCGAACGAACGAAATCGCCGCGCCTCCCTGCCAAAAATTCCTCTCGAGAGAGCGCGCGACGGCTTAAAAAGCTCTCCGCTCCGAATTCCAGACGAGAGGAAGCCTCTCCCGCGCGATAAGGCCAGACGTACGGCTTGCGCGAGCTCGGCCGCAAAAGCCATCGAGTCTGCGGCGCAGATTAATACGGCGGCGCGCGGTTATTAGCGCGATTGCCTCGGCGCGGCACTGCCGCCGCTGCTGCTGCTGCTCGCCTATACGGCCAGATAAGCCGGCGCGCACAGGCGGCCACGGGCGTTCGTTATCTGCACCCGCTGCTCGCCGCCTCGTGTCTATATATATATATATATATATAGTACGCCTTGCGTGCCTTACGCAACGGCGAGATATATACACGGGCGTAATACGCGCAGCGCGTCGAGCCGGGAGATTTTCGCGGTCCAGGAATTCGACCGATAACGACAGAGAGAGAGAGAGAGCAGCTTTTCCGCGAGGCCGAGCTTTAAACGCGCGCGCGCGCGCGCCGATTGCAGTGCGGGTATTTCTGCAGATAAATCAGAAGGCGAGATGTGTGCGTCGGGCGTGTACGGAGGAAAAAGTGCATTATGCCGGCCGAGGAGGAGCGTATAATTTTTCCTCCGACGTCTAATGGCCGTTACGAAACTGTCGGGAAAAAGAGGAGAGAGAGAGAGAAAACCGCGCGGCGGCATTTTCCACTCGCCGATATAGCGGCGCACAGCTCGAAAACGGCTGGGCGAATGTTGTCGCGCTCGAAATTTCCTCGCCGCCGATCGAGAGGGGCCAATTAAGATTCGAAATCGAACCGGCGATCGATCCGAATTTCGCGCGAAATAACAAGTCGCAACTTGCAAGAGGCTTCTCTCTCTCTCTCTCTCTCTCTCTCGTCGAATGTGTGCTTAATTCAGCGGTATTTAAATGCCGCCGTCGTCTTTATTACGGAGATAAACACTCGCTTGTATATCTCGAGTCGGCAGTTATAAAACCGAACTCTCGGAGAGGCCAATTCCGCGCCTTTCGCGATAAAGAAGCGAACGAGTCGATGTTAGCGATCCTCGGGCTTTACGTAATCCGCGCCGACTATCTACGATATACGTATACATATAAGCGTGTACCGAGTTGTACGCCGGCTAAGTATTAATCCTTACCTTCGACGGCGCGCGATGTTGCCAGCAGGAGGAATTGATTTGTCTGCCTTCCAGATGTACTGATCTTCGGTGGATGTGTTCTCGCTGTTTCTCTCTCTCTCTCTCTCTCTATCTCTCTCTACGGCATGCGTATGTGAACAGTTAAGATAGCAGAATAACGGAGATTTCACTAATTAAAAACAGGTTTAAGGTATTTTCGTGTCACCATCGACTGCAATTGATACCTTGCTAAGGCCGACTTATGTGCCTTTAGCTGCTCGCAAGTAATGTAAGAAACTATATGTCTAAAGTATCTATTCTAGAAAATCCGTTTGCATAAGTTGCATACTCCGTGCAGAAATGTATACCAACAAATTTCGTACAATTTTCTGTTGGCTGACTCAAGCTCTACATTAATCACTACTCCTCTCGACTAGCACTCGAGTGAAATAAAAATCGGTACTATATATACCATTAGACTATCCCCCGCAAGAAAAGTGGAAAAACTCACCGCCGGAGGAGAGATTGAGAGAAAGAGAGGCGATCCTGCCTCCGGAGCCTCCTGCCGTTTCCTGCGTCCGCCAAGCAGAGAACCGTTCCACTGAGTAACCAACTGGTAACTGGCCGAGCGATGGCGCGGCCGGAAACCTGCGCCGTGCGCGCCGAGCGACGAGAGGCCGCGCAACGGTCGCTCTGCGCAATCGTCGCTTTGGGGGCTGCTGCTGCTGCTGCTGCCGCTGCCGCCGCCCCCCGTCCCTCTCTCCCTCTCTGACCGAGAACCGCACGTGTCTATATACCGACGCAGGAATTAGGCCCTGGCCCTGGACGAGCCCCGTTTCTCTCGCGGAGTGGGAGAGGAGGACGCGCCTCGTGCCTGGGAAATCGGGATTAATAGGCCGGATTCCCCCGATGCTCGACTCGGGAGGGGGAGGAGAGGACGACGATCTCGGGAATGCGGAATTCGGCCGGGAGACGGGACTCCCGAGGTGGCCACGGGGGAGGAGAGTTGCGGGATTTTTTTCGCGGCGGGTCTCGGATTACGGTGTGCGAACGGGGTGCACCATTCGCTATTTGATCCAGTAAAATTGATATCCCCCCGGGGCCATTAAGCGAATCTAATCTCTGTTGTCCGCGCGGTTTACGCGGACAATGAGAAATACAAGAGCCCGTTTTAGATCGGAAAATATCTCGAGTTTCGTACTTCGTTCCGTTGTACTGATCCTTCTTTTTCGTGCCTTGCGATAATTTATAAACTTTCCGCGTGAATAAAAGAAAATATTCTGCGACAAAGAGAATGAAATCAATATTTTATTTCACACTGCATTATACTTTAAGAATTTCTTGTTTATTTAATGAAATGGCAAGGGTTAATCTTGTTTCATAATAAAAAGCTAAGATAAAAAGGGTTTCGTGTAACGTGTAAGTTTCATTCATAAATGCGATACAAACGTAAATCTCTATTTAGTAATGTACGCGAAAAAAATTACGTAGCGAAGAACAATTCCAACTCCATTCCGCGTGTCTACACTATAAATTTTCAAATAAACCATACAAAAACTAATCCACCGCCGCCGTAAAACTCCACAATTTAAAAAGCCCCACCCTCCCGCGCAAACAACTTAATTCCCCCGATTTTACAAGCCTCCCCCAACCCCCGCAGCCTCTCATCATTCAGCGACGAACCTCGCACAGTTATCCTCCCAAGTATATTAAAAACCTCTCCCACCGACGCCACAGTCGAATAAAGCCCGGCAGCAGCAGCAGCTCGAGGCGTCAAGAAAGCGCGAGGCAAGAACCTCGGCGCGCACCGCAGCCGCGCGCACACGTGCACGCGCACATTACTCCGGAGCCGCGGCCGTAAAAGCGGGACCTCGCGGTCCGAGGGAAATAATCGTCGCCGAGGAACAGCGACCGCGTCGAGGCGATTTTGTTGCTGTTTTTCTTTTTTTTCGCGGAAACCCGCGTATATTAATCTTCGCCCCGCGCGAGATTTATCGACGCGCGGATTTATCGCACTTTCGCGCTCCGCGCCGTAAATAACGCGCCTTGATGCCGCGGCACGTTTTTTTTTTTTTTTTTTTTTTTTTTTGATGAAAGCGGGTTTACCTGGGACGGCTGATAAATCTGCTCGATTTCGGCGCGAGGGGGGCGATCGAAATTTTCGAAGACGAATCGAGCCGGCCGTCGTTAAACGTATCTTCAACGGGGGCTATATTTTCATGCCGCCGAGCGTCGCTCGACTTTTCTGGAGTGCGCATAAATTTTACACCGCTGGCGGGATATTTTACTTTTGTACAAGCGCGGACGCCTCGCTGCCGCGAGATCACCGAGAGTCTCGAAGTGCGCGCGCTCGACAAAGGAAGGCTTGTGTGCACCGCGCGCGCGCGAGCGTGAATTTTGTTAGTAACTATTGCGACGGCAGGGAGAGAGAGAGAGAGAGAGAGAGAGCGGATTGGCGGACAAACGCCTCGCTATCTAACGCACCGAAGATAAGTGTACAGTTTCTTCTGTACGCACGAAATGCGCCTCCTCCGTTTGATCTGTCGCTTCTGCCGGCGTACATTCAAACGTTCAAAATTTTCCAACGGGGTGTGGTAGTATTATCCGGAGAAAAACGAGAGACGTCGATTCGCCTCGGCATTCCGCGGCGGAGAAACATCTGCCGCGGCGATTCGAACGTGAATACGCGCGCGAGCGTGCACGAGTCCCCGAATAAAAAAAAAGGGGGGGGGGGGTTTCACTTACGCGTCCGCCGCGCAGCGTTTCCTCCGCGCTGATAAAACTGCCCGTTCCGGCTCGCCGTCCAGTTCCGGCCATAAAATTACGCGTCCTCTTATACCATTCTTCGCTCTCTCTCTCCCTCTCTCGCCGGGGAACGGCCGTGGCCCCCCCCCCCCCAATTACCGAGAAAATCCCTAATCTCCGGCGGCTCCGAATTTCAATAAAATCCATCGCGCTCAAACGGCTCGCGACAAAAGGCAGAGAAAAACGAGAGAGCGCGAAAATTGGGATAAGACCCGCGCGCGCTCGGGCAATTACCAAGGACGAGCGGCGGCTTTGCCTCCCCCCCCCCCCCTTCCCCTTTGACGCAATGAATGAATTTGCAAATCGTGCGTGCGCCGGCCGTTGTGTCAAGTTCAGGGCCAGAAACCAGTCTGACTCATACGCATAACGCGTTTTGTTATACACTCGCGTCCTTGTCCGTCTTTTCTTTTTTCGTCGCCGCGGCGACGGGGTTGCCCGCGCGCGCGCCTTCCTTTTCTCTCTCTCTCTCTTCGCTGCGTCGTCGCGCCCCCCTTTCCCCCTCCCCTCTTCTCTTCTCTCTCTTTCCTCCTTTCCTTGTCTTTCGGGCTCGATGCGGAGAAATTGCAGTGGAGAGAGCTGCCGCGCGAGTCCCCGCGACCAAGGATTTTTCGTCGCCATAGAAACTGTACGAGCTACTTTTTTTATTTGAACTTCTTCCGCGCGCACAAGGCGAGGAGGAAGTTCTGCGGATTAGCGGCCTTGCTCTTATTCTTCTTTTTTTTTTTACGTCTTCGGTTTGTTTAACAGCTTCTTTTAAATTGAACGGGCAATCTCGAACTTTCTTTTTTTCGGCGATTCGCCTAAATTTTTATGAGCTATTAATGTCGATGAATTGTTGTTATTATTTTAAAGAAACGTAGAAAATTTTATTTAAAAAAAGACATTAATAAATTAATCCTGGATTATTTTGCTTATTTTTTAATCACTTAACTTATCGGTTACGCTACCGCATGAATAAATTAACAAATAAAGGCATTAAAAGTTTATATAAAGCTTATCTACGGCACTCGTAAAACTTTAGCGCTAAAAATACAACGAAGGATTTTTTTATCCGAACGAGCGTGGCAAGAATAAATTCGCTTCTAAAAACTGTATTGAAACTGTACGAAGGGGGTAGATCTTCGAGCTTATCTATAACGACTGCTCACTCAATGACATCGCGCGATGAATGTAATTCTTGTGCCTTTTTGTTTTTACACGCGAGCTAATTATTATCCTCGATGATTGCATTAATATCAATGACAGTGGCAATTAAGCCGCGCTCGCTCGAAATTACCGTATACTTTACGTTTCACCCAACGCTTCATTCATCTGGACAAGTGACCTAGATTTTTTTTCTATCCCCACATCAAGAGCGCATGAAAAAATATGCGAGTCGCCGCGCGAAGCGAGCAAAAAATTTTAATCACTTCTATATACCTGCTATTTATAATCCTCCTTTATGAATTATTTATCGCTTCTATGACGTTATTGCAAACAGTCCAATTAATGCATTAGTTAACAGTGAGAAAATTTTCACTATGAAATAGTTGCATATATATAAATAGTGCGTTTATCGCTTTGATTTTCACAAAACTTTCGGCTACTTTCATTAATTTATAACCTACTCGTCGCCTAATTGCATTTCGCAACAACAGCAGCTTATCTTCGTATCGCGAACCCAACTCGCTTCTCCAACTCCCGATGGCTTACCCCGATAAGCCGCACAGTCCGGCAGCTTAATTTTCCGAATAAAACTTCATCTCAAGCCGCGCGCGGCCCCGTCGAATACATCTCGTCCCGATAATCTCCAAAATTCCAGCAGCCCCCTCCCAAAAAAACTTCCAACCTCGACTTCAGCAGCAGCAGCAGCAGCAGCATCGTCCCCTCGCCGTCCGAGCGTCTCCCTACTCGGCGTCTTCTCTCGGCCTGGAATCGTTCGTCGAATCGAGCCCCGCGCGACATGTGCGCGCATCCTCTTATCCCGGGGCCGGGATCTCCTTGTCGCTCCTTATACCCGGGGGCTCGCGACTCGCCCCCAGGAAGACGAAGAGAGGGCTGGCTCGACTTTGTTCCTTTGTTGGGTGAGCCGCGCGTAGCTATCGACCCCCGAAAAGATGGGAAGGAGAATTTGGGACGACGGTGGTGGGGGGCCACGTGCTGCTGCTGCTGCTGCTGCCGCCACCCCCCGAATTCGAGGGGCTCGACCTCGGGGGGCTGCTGCAGAGCTCGCCGCTGCAGAGAGAGAGGGGCCAAGGCGAAACCCCCGTGTCTAAATGTGTGCGCGAGTGTGTGTGTGTGTGTGTGTGTGCAAGGGGTATTGTTGGCCGAGTATTCCTGGCAGCCCCGCTCGACGGGGCGAGGTGCATGGGGTGTGTGTGTGTGTGCTGATGCCGTTTCGCTTTTTAGGTTTGCTTCTCTCTTTTTTTTTCGGGGGGCGAGGATTTTCGAAGTGCTTCTGGGTAGTTTTCGACCGGGATTCGTATACGAAAATGCAGCTGAAAATATTTTTGTTCGCTCTTGAGTTGCATTGTTGAAATGTATGCGAATGGCGTTGTTAAAGAGTAGCGCACAATATTCCAGATATTCTGTAGTTATTTCTGTAGTATTTTGTTTTTTTTTAAAAAAAAGGATACGTCGAGCCATTGTTTTTCATAAAGCCGTTGGAATTTTCGTGCTCGATCAATGAGAAGGCGTAATTACACACGGAATCGTTTGTGCCGAGAGAATGAAAAATGATAGAAACGTATTTTTAATGTGTCGCATTGTGCTGATGAGATTCAAGGGGTTCTCTCTGGTACATCTGCTTATGCCAGTGTTACAGGACTCATCCATTGTCTTTTGTCGATCGCGAGTCTATTGTTCCGAAGAATTGTATTTTTATTTTTATCAAAAACAGATCTTTTGTCTCAAGACATTAGGCTGTAGGTGCTTCGTTCGCAGCGCGGTAGAGTACAAATGACTTACGATATAATTACGAAATATATAAAAAAAAACATAAAGAAAACTTTAACACTTTTATAAATGAACATTTATTAGTAACAATTAACTGAAATGTTAGTAAATTATATGGGAATGAACATTCTCTACACAAAAAAGTGACTACACAATAAGGTTTCCATACACCGATAAATCGTACACAAAATTATTGTACATATTAATTGTCTGCA
>UCOM01001808.1:0-34849 GCA_900474385.1 Ormyrus pomaceus
TGGATTAACAGACGCGAGGTAATTGTCGACATTTAACAGCCCGAAGTAGTTGTTTCAACTACTTTTTTCTCTCAGTGTACATCCTTTTGGAAATACTGCGTTGAATGGTCATCCTACAAGCGTAATAATTCTCCCGAATGACACCGGCGACTCGTGAGCCGATGATCGCCGATTCGCTCATGTAGAAGCTGACTTTGAACAATTTTTTCTGCAGCGCCGCCGTTTTTGCACATCCGTCTATTTCCTCCGTCCTTCGGAGCGGATTTTCGTATACGCTAGACGACGAGAGAGCGGTGCTCGGGGATTCTGTTTTTTTTTCCTTTTTTTTTTTGCGCGCGCGCGCGAATTGTGGCGCTTCCCCCTTTGGCCCGCCGGCAGATCGAGTCCATTCGGCCGTGACGCGGAAGGGGGACCTTTATGGCGCTGTTTGCTCTCTTCGTTCGAGTGGGTGGTTCGTTTTCGTGGCGCTCCGCTTCTCTCTCTCTTTTCTCCCTCTTCTCTCTCTTTTTTTTTATCGCCGTTTTTGTTCTCGTTTTGTGTCTCCTTTTCACGCTCTCTGGTAGCGCCGGTCTCTCTCGTCCCTCGGACTTTTTCGCACTTTTCTGCGAAGCTCTTCTTCTTTTACTGCGACAGGTCTTGATTTAGGGGAAGATCTGTCACCGCAGTAAATTTTAACGTTAGCTTTTGCATGAATTTTCGATCCTGTTTTTTTTATCCTTCTGTGCACACATTGCGATCGTATGGGAACGGAATTCCTAATACTCTTGATTATCACTCGACATTTTACTTTCTTAAAAGTCATAAATGTAAAAAAAATCTGAAAATATTATTCGAAAAACTAGTGCAGTGCTTACATAAAATTCGAGGTCTAAAATGTCCCGAGGAAAGGAAAAAAAAGTTGAACGTCGCGCGACCTTATACACGTCGCTGCGCATTCCGAAAACACCGAGTCAGCAACTGTATATGTGCAGGCTCTCGAGCTGGAGAGGCCAATCGCCAATACCCATCACGTCTCTCAAAGTACTCTTTTACTTTCTTCCTTCCTTCCTTTTATATAAGCTCATTCGCCTTTTATTCCCCCCCTTCCGAAGAGAATCGCGCTCGGCTTTTTTTTTGGCAGCCGCACACTCGTCATTCTCTCCTGCAGTCGTTGACGTCCTGACTTTTCTCCGCGTATTAAACGTCCGTTCGCTTTTTGTTTAAATCATTCGTTGAAGAAATTAAACTCAATCGAAGCAATTTAAGCTCCTTACTTATAAATATGCATTCGCAGTACGGGAACGCGCAAAAAAAAAAGAAAAAAAATCGAGGGAAAAGAAGGAAACGCAAAAAAAATGCGCGCCCGACTGATGCACGCTCCATCCAATTAATCCGGCAATCAGGGAGCGGAGCAGCGCTACTTTCGCGTTCCACCTGCTTTTATTTGCCGGAGCGCAGAAAAGAGGAAAGATGCCCCGGCTCTTGGCTGCTCTGCCTTCTTTGTACCTCCACGGCAACTTGTTTGCCGCAATTTGCAACTGCGTTATAAAACTTTGGGATAAACGGGGAAACTCCATTTTCAACGGTTTAATACAAAGTCTCGGGAGGAAGTTGAATGCGCCGCACTTATGCTCTCGTTGCCATGTAAAGTGCTTAATCGAATATTAATTACATTTTATGGTTCATTTTTACCTTTTATACCTCACCGAGGCCACTTTACGCTGTCAATCACGAACAGGATCGAAAAGCTACAAATTATAAAACGTTTCTGGCTCCACGAAACGTGCTTATAATAATATTTTCGTCGAACCGATCCTTTTCTAGAAACAGCACGCGGCTTTTTTGCCCGCGAAAACCGAGTTTAGAAAAAGAATTTTTAGCCGCGCGTCCAATTTGTTTCGGCTTTAGAGAGCGACAAGGATCCGGTTGATTTTTGAAGGATCCCTTTTTTTTCCCCCTCAGCCCCGCAGACGGTCGCGCAGCTTTTTACTCCCGTTTACCTTCCTCTCGTAGGTTTATCGACTTTTTTGCGTCCGCTCGAAACTATCGGCTTCATTAAGCTTAATACAGTTTCCCGTTTCACCTCGGCCGACATCCGGAGGGGGCAAAAGAAGCCGCAGAAACGAAGATCTCGCTTTTTCTCGCAAATCACGTAGTTTCATTAGCCGCTTTACCGGCGCGCGCGCGGCGATGTAATAAGCTCTTGGACACCGAATTTTGATGAGCGACTCTCTCTCTCTCTCGACCGGGCAAAATCGACGATTAATCGGAGCAAAAAGGAGTTAATTAGAAGAGCGCGAATGAACGAGCTCCGAAGCGAGAGAGCGAGCAGGGGGCCCAATTAAAAGGAGGCGCCACGCGGACGCAAAACGCGCGCGGCTCGCCGAAAGAGAGCAGCTTCGGTATCGGGGTACCTTCCCAATCCCCGGGTTCCTTCCTTAATTACTACGTGACTGTAATCGCGAAAGCCCGTCCAATTCGCAAATATGAAACAAAGGCCGCCCTTTGAAGAGGCTGCTTTTGCCTTCGCGCGCCGTGATTTAGGGATCGCACGGATCGACGGTGAGCCGCGAAATCGAAATCCCCCCTCTTTTACTTATCCCTCCTCTCGGAGTGAAAACAATTTTAACGATGTTTTAACATTTTTTATACTAATAATTGATAAGTAATTTTTGAAATTCTAATTCTGACTTTTTTTATTGCAGGTGAGTTCGAGAAATTATTTTTTATTGCCTTGTTCCTCTTAATACGTGAGTAAAATGTGTTGATTCACTTGCGTATGTCTGTAATTTTTTATATGAGTATATAATATTACCATTGAATAAATTAATATAAATACAAGGTTAGGAAAAGAATAAATAAATTCAATAGACGAAATGGATGTCTTATATTGGTGCTTTAGCAGAAAGACAAAGGTAGAAGATTTGAGCAGACTAAGAGTTCGCAGTCGGAGATTCAACCTATCATTATCTACCACTGCAGATAATTCAATTTATTTTTCATATTTATGAGTTGAGATTCAAGAATCAAAAATAATAAAAAAAAAAAACAATAATTTGGTCTGCTTGCGATTCGCTTTCTTTCATCTTTCTAAAGTTAATGTTAATTCCGTCATTTACATTACCGATGGTAAATGAATATTTTAACTCTTCGTAATCCCTCAAAGTCTATTTAAAATTTTCAAATTCTTCAAAAGCAAACCGAAAATTCTTCAAGTTCTCGTACACTGGGACATTTCAGCAGCGTCTCGCCGGTACCTTACGCCCCGCTTTCGATTTCTCTTTCGGCTTTCCGGGCTGATTGGGCGCATCGGAGGGCTCTGATTTTCAATAGACTCGCAGGTCCGGGACTCGGAGGCCAAATTTAAACTATGATTATAGCCGGGGTGCGCGCGCACGCCCATAAGTATGGGTCTCGTCACGGCCCCCACTCACTCTCTCTCTCGCTCCGCGTAATGAAGCTTTGACAAATTAGAACCGTCGAAAATTGCGAGGATGGAGGCGAGAGAGAGAGAGAGAGAGAGAGAGAGACGCGCGAGCGATGAGGTAATGGATCGATTTATTTCGGGGCGGCGCGATTCTATCGCCTGATGAAATTAGCCCGCCGCTTTATAACGCGTGTCGCGCGGGCCCTTTTGACGGCTTGCTTAAAATTCGACTCTTACAGCTTCATAAAATTGAAAAGAAAAAACATTTACCGCTTTAATCCTAAATGTCATTCTAAATAAAAAACAGATTTCAACTTACTTTCAAATCCCTAAAAATCTCTGAAAACGCACACCTTCCAGAAGTGACGCGTCCTTCCTCCAAGGCATACCAAACCGTGAATTCACCTCGCCCTTCAAGAAAAATCAGCAGCTCCAAAAAGATCTCTCGTCGAGATAAACCGGCCGCGCGCATCAGTCAAAATTCTCTCCGTGACCTCGCGCAAAACCCGCAGGGTTAAACTACCGTCTCGCAAATCCCGCGCGCGCCGGGTGAAAAAGCAGCCGTAACTAAGCCCCGGGACGACTGGCCCGGGATAATCTCGGCGCGGAAAATTGGTGCGCACCGAGGTCGGCGTCCTTCTTCTCTCGGGAGCGTGACGACACGTCTTGGCGGGAGGGCAGCACAACCCTTGCGAGAAAGGGATCCCCGAGCTGAGGGACCGGCCGCCGGCGCCAGTTTCACCGGCCGCGTAATCCTCCCGCTCATTTGTTAGGCGAGCGCTCTCTCTCTCTCTCTCTCTCTCTTCGGGACTCTGGACGTGTGTGGGAACGGAAACGCAAGAGAGCCCGCGCTCTTTGAAGTCTAGTTCGCACGCCCGGCTACTCTGCTTTTCTACGATTAATTAGCCCGGCCAAGTCGCGCTCTTTTCTTTTGGCGGCGGGACCCGGATGAAATATGGCGCCGAAATCTGCACCGCTGTGCTCATTAACTCGGGCGGACCATCGATTCCGCCCTTTTTCCCGCGGAACGAAAACACCGCGAAAGCTTGCGCACGGCGACGCTTAATTAAATGCAGCGGTCGCTCCCGCGAGATAGGGGGAGGGAGGGAAAAAAACTACGTACTCGCGTGCACCGAAGTAGTTTCGTCGGAAAATTCAAAGCGCCGTAAATCCATCAAATCTTCGAGCCTCGGCCTCTCTGCCCGCGCAGTGCGTAAAAGTCACACACGAGTGTGCAGGAGTCGGGACGCGCGCCGACCGACCGACGTGCGTGACCGACTAGATGAATTTAGTGAACGCGCGCGGTGTGTGTGTGTGTGTGTGTGTGTGTGTGTGTGTGTCACTCTCACGAGTCCGCCGGGATAGACGCTAAGTACCAAAGTACCTCGTTACTTACGCATAATTGTTTTCTCGGTAAAAACATTGCCGAGATGAAGATAAAGGCCCATATGGGCCGCGCGACGCAAATGGAGCTTTAAAATTACCGCGCCGAGTCACATTTTGCAAATTTTTATCTGGGCGGCTTTCGCTCGCCGAAGGTATAGGATCTCGGCGAGAAAGCCCTCGATTCGAGAGCGTTTTTTTCTTTTTGTTTAAGCGGCGGGCTTAATTTATCGAAGGAGTAATAACTGTTTATGTGTTAATTACATTAATGCGCGCGCAACGAAAATTTACGAGTATTAAGGCGCGTTTATATTTATTAATATATCATTCGACAAATACTAAATTCAATTATAATTAAATTTAATGTTACCCGCATTAATAACGCGAATAGAATTATAAGGATATCTGCAAGGGAAAAAAAAAGAGTGAATGATGCGTTTTAAAAGCCTTTCGTACCGGGAGTTCCGCGCTCCTCGGTTCTATTGGAATAATTAAGCATGAACGACTCGAAATTGATATTAAATTATCCGAGGCAAATTGCCCGCGAAGGATATTGGCCAATGAATTGATAAATCGGCGTTTTCATTAACTGTAAATCGTTCGAACGGGTGGGAACTCGTGAAAATTATTGCCCCGATAATTGATCCTCGTCCTTTTGCATCCTGAGGTTGAAACGTTCGCCGAGTGACTTTTTGTTTAATTGTTACGCAAGCTTATAAACGATAACAAAAATAAATTTATAGTCCCCTTAAATTAACGTGAACTTTAAATTGGAAAAACAATGCATTTTTACAGCAATTAAAGCAATTACATATTATATGCTCTTTGACTTATTCCAATATACGAGTGCTTTTAAATTTTAATTACATCACGGTAATAACAAAATTAATGGGACGATTGGAATAGATTTATATCTGTTCTTTAATAAAAAAAACAACGGCTGCATATGCAAAGTAAATTATATTTTTAATGGATCTTAAAAATCTGTGATTGTCAGATAGCGCATAATAAGATGTTTTTACTTACCGCTCTTACTCATAATGAAGTAATCGATCAATTTGCATTTGTTCGCGGCGGATATCATAACGTCATCAATGCGCATGACTATTATTTATAAACGATGACAGACATCAAGCTTTCTTATAAATCAGTAAAAATCGTATCTGTCTAACCAATTAATTTCATTGTAACATCGACACACGCATAAAGCATCAATCACCCACGGAGAGCCAACAAATCAATCGCGCAAATAAAGCAACGTACACGACCGAATAATAAGCCGCAAGCCGACTCAATTAACCGCAAGCGAAAAGAAAAGAAAAAAAAAACCAACTACTTCGCACACTCGGCACATTATCGCCAGCTTATACGCGGTCAGAAATAATCCCCGCGCTCCCGCTTCTCCTTCGCCGCGTGCAGCGAACGATCCCCGAGCCACGTATATACACCCGAAACTCGTATATACGGATCCTCGTCCCCCGGAGAAAGAGACAAACGCGAAACTACACGGCGGCGGTCTCGCGTCATTCCCAGCGGCTGCCTTTAATAATTTATTAGCGCTTCTCGCTCTCTCTCTCTCTCTCTCTCTCCCCTCTCCGTGATTGCGTCGTGTCGGCTGTCCCCGGCAGCCAAGGGCTGGGTATCCCCGGGTGGTCCTTGACACGATCCTCGCGAGCGCGCGATCCTAGTCGTTATTAATGCCCCTCCCCGGCTTAAGCCCAACAAGTACCCAATCAATTATTTATACGTCGAGAGCTCATGAGCCGCTTGTCTCTCTCTCTCTCTCTCTCCGCTTGGGTAAAGCCGATTTTTCGCCGGGATTGTCTTCGGCTCCGATTGTGCGGTTAGGGGGGGTTATCTGCTCGGGATTTCGACGCTTTGAATAGCGGAATTAAAGGGACTTTCGGCAGAAGAAGAAGGGACGATAATAAATTTCGGTCTGATCAAGCGTACACGTGTAAACTTCGGGTCGCGCGCGCGGTCTGTTAAAAAAAAAAAAGGGAAGGGGGGAAGAGCAATCCGGCGCACATATATTTTTTGCGAAAGTGAAATTTTATGCGAAAAGTTTAACACGAGATGGGCGGTCGCGAGCGGGGAGTAGGTCGAGCATTTTTATGAATGGCTGTTCGCCGAAGTGCAAACTGATTTTACATAGAGTTTTATTGGACGCGAGATAATTCGCGAATTTCTCGTGAAATTGATGGATTTTATCACTTGGATGGTATACGGCTTTGTCGTTTGTTAACAAGTCCTTTTTATATAAGTAGCGCTAAATATCTCATTATACAAACATATTATTTAAAATGACACATTTTAGGAAAGAGGAACGTTTCTCCTTTCGAGTAAAAAAACGCACTGTCACATCGTGAAATAAACTTGGGGAGACGCGTTATCGGCGCACTAACTCGTCGATAACACCAGCGGGAGATTTGTTTAATTACTTAATTGCCCTCCCCGGGGTAAGCCCCGCGACCGGGACTCATATACACGTCGTCGGGGGGCCCGCGGGCCGAATAATAAACAGCGAGCGTTATCTCGCGCCAGGCCCGATTGACTCTTCGCGTTCCACCCACTTTTCCCGATCGAATCTAGCTCTCTCTCTCTCTCTCTCTCTCTCCCTCCCTCTCTGGAATCGCGCGGATCGCCAGAGTCGGTCTTCGTTCTGGGAAGTGGAAACAAAAGGGATTTACGACGAGAGCAACGCGCGGTTCGTTTCAATTAGTCTCGGGTGCATCTTGATAAATTGATATAAACTTGGTACATTCGAGCTCTCGGTCGTTCGAAAATCCATTGCTATTTTCATTCCGCAAAGGTTAATGGGCGCGATAAAAGGCCGCAATCATACGCCAAAGGAGACGAGTCCTCCACTTGCGGTCGGTGTGGAAAAATTAGCCCGGATTATTCCGCGAATCAATTTATCTCGTGTCTCCCCGGCACGATTAATCAAGCGTCTCTCGCGCTTCTAAGACTCCTCTCGCGGATAAAGAAAAATTAAAAAAGCAAAGACAATCGCTTAACTCGACGATACGAGAGAGAGAGAGAGAGCAAGAGAAAAGAAGGAGAGAGAGCGAGAGAGAAAGAGAGAGATTTGCAATTAGCGCATACATCATGGTTCGAGGGTCAGTCGGAGGGACAAGAGCGGGGGTCAGCCGCGCGCTGGCAACCTGTTATTACAAAGGCTGCACGCTCTCTCGCGCTCCTCCGCGGCATGTATCATTTACGCGCACGCCTGATCGTATGCACGCATTCTCTTATTGCCGGGCGGCGCGTATATGGTCACCCCCCTCCCCCAACCCCTCCCGTTCCTCGTGCTGATTAATTCACGCGTACGCTCGCCGACCGCAAGTGCGCCCGTAATGCAATTATGCTCTCTCCGAGTGCAGAGAGCCCCATCGAATATTTACGTTGATCAAAATATTTCGTCGGCGCGCGAGACGCGGGGAATACGTCGGACGGCGAGAGAGGCTCGCGCGAAGTGCCGTTTTTTTTTTATCTCCGCGGTAAATAGTTTTGCAAATAATTAGTTGCAATAGCGAGTTTCGCTGGTTTTCTTGTTTCGAGCGAGGGGTGAATTATTGCGCTATTAGCGAAGATGGAAATTGTAATTATCTATTAAAAAGTAATTATTCCGCCGATAGTGGATGGAGAGCCGTGCCGCGTCGAGTAATTGTACAAGCGTTATCGAAACTGGCGTTCTAGAAAAGCTATAGTATTTGTCTAAAATTTAATTATAACGTGTCGTCCTCAGAGCGAAGCGTATATCGTTAATAAACCAAGAGTTTACACGTAATATTTCAATTTATGTTTAAGTCCATAAATACAGTGTTTAATTCTGCAATATGTAGTAGCCGATGTTTAAAGGAATTCTTAAGAGTTTTAACTATTAGTTGAAATGCAAACTCGAGGGGAGTTCAATGTAATTACAGCTCAGCTCGCCGCGGAGGTATTGTTTACAAGTAATTGGCGTATTGATACTGATAAACGCAACGCGAAAGGTTATAAATACAGTGTAGGTGTCCTTCGGCCCAACAGATGCGTTCAACAATGCGAGCGTACGCTGCTCTCAAACCGTATACACCTCTGCCAACTTAAATAATTCACCGCTCAATTATTCACGGGGCTTTAATCGTCCGCGAGTTCTCCGCCAAGTAAGTTTATCCCTAAATTAGAAACGGGGCGGCGGCGGCGGCGGCGGCGGCTCTCGATTTTTCGCTCGGCGCGCGTCGTCAATTTTCCCAGGCCGCGAGGAGAGCGAGAGCAATCGGAGTGACGGTCGCGCGCGCCGCGGCGGGCAATAACATCGGTCTCAATCCCCAAGTTTAATCAAACGCTAACCAGCGCGCAGATTTAATCTGCTCGTTCGCCGAGAGCTCGGCAGCGCTCGCCTCCCCCTCGTGAAACTTACGCACGGCGCGGGCGGTGAGGATTTCCCTTCGCTCGACTTTTTCGTCGTCGTTCCCCTCCGACGACTAATATAATCACAACATCGGGGGTGGCCCAGTTATTTATGGGTAGTCTATTTGCGCCGCCGGCCGATTAAGGGCGCCGAAACGCCGCCGAGCGGCGCGTTTTTACCCTCGGCAGCCAAAGAGTCACGCTTCATTTTTCCCATTGAGCGACGCTGTGCGCCGCACGCGCCAATATTTCTCGACTCATCCGCCTCGAGTGTTGTGTGTGTGCGCGCTCGTCGTTACGTTCAATTTCGGGCAGCTTTGTACGTCCGAGGATCCACTAATGAAACTAAAAGATTCGTTCGTTTCATTTTCGCGACTCTTAATCTGTACAACGTTAATCAAAGGCCTGGAAGTCCCCGCGGGGAACGAAGAGAATCTTTGCTCTGTGGTTAAAAAACTGAAATGAACCGTCATCGGGGAATCTCCGCGTCCGCGATCCTATAATTTCGCAAATAAACAGTCGCGGCGACGGAAAAAGAAACGAAGCGAGAGAGAGAGAGGAGGAAAAAAGCTGGAAAAGCAGCGGCGCGCCTCCTCCCTCGCCGTTCCATTATCCGGGAAATGAAGCAAAGTGGCAATCGGCTAAAGATTGCACGGTGACAGAGCGACGAGCCGCGCGCGGCAACTTTCCTCGCGGACCGGCACTCTTCTCTCTCCGTGTACTTTTGAAGCGTCGACAATCGTCGTCGCCCGCGTGCGCACGCGCGCATGCGCACTTTCCGGGCTGCAGTTTAGAAGGAAGAAGCGTGTGCATCCACCCTATCATTGTCGCGTGCGGAGGGAGATGGGAAAAAAAAAATGCGAGCGCGTCGTGATGACACGTTCTGACCTTCCGCCTGGCTTTCTCGTTTTTCCCTCCCCCTCTCTCTCTCTTTCTCCGTTCTTGCGTTCGGCGAAAAGTACAGGCTCTCTCTCCGCGTAAGCGCTTGATAATGCACCGATGTCGTTCGATGTAATTCGCACGCCGCGGAGTGCTGATGTCGGTGTTTTTCCGCGGTGGCTCTCGGACCCTCTCTTCGCGGGAGGTGGAACGGCGCGCTGAAAGATGGTTTATGAAATGGTGTGTGCATTCGATGGCTTTTGCGGTGGGGTTTGATGAGAAGATGACGGCTTTCCCATTGCCGATGAATTTTCTTTTACTTTCCGAGGGTAGGAGGGTGATATTTAAGTACAGTAGGCGTTACGAACTTTGTGTATTTTTTTTAAACATTGCATGGGTCTACTAATTTTTCTTGATTTACTTTTTTCAATTTTATTATTATACAAGTATGTACATTGAATTTTAAAAATTATGTTTTTTCATGACCTTATCTTGTTACAATTAAACATTTTCGATAAATCAATAAGCTGAAATAATACATAATAAGTATGTAATACATAATAACAAAGTGAAAATATTCAGTATGGTATCGGTGCAGTCATGTATACATAATGTCGTTAGTTTCCATGAAAATATAAAATTACAGTTTACATTTCCGATCGTTTTTCTCCGTTTTTTTTTTCAATAACGAGTTTCATTCGACACAAAGGGGGCTGTGCGCTCACCCTTTTTCCACTTTGAAATAAATAGGCGAGCGGCAATAATAAAATACCGGTGCTTGAGAAAATACCAGCTCGCGAAACGTGCAATGCACGATGCTATCATGAATGTTTCAATGCTAAATAGGAACGATAGATACTTGTAATTTTCCCAATTGATATGTACGCAAAAGAGACAGAAAGTAATAAATGGGCTCCGCGAAAGGGGGGATGAGGGCAGACGATTGTAGCGAAATATAATGCAACTCGGCGCAGTGCACTTCGTGGCGAGCATTTGTATTTGCTGCGCGCGGCAAATCGAACTATATATTCCCTGTTAATATTAATCAACGGACGATTATGTATACTGTATCAAAACACGGCATTGACGCGGATTTCTTGAGAAAATTATATCCGTGCATTATTATTATTAAATAGGAGCAAACGATATTGCATAGAATTAGCTTTTTTATACCTTATAAAAAGAATATAAAAAGAATATCCACAAGTACTGCTTTTGCAGCTATTATTATGCACAAGTGTAAATACACTGTACGATCCGCCAAATTCCAGCTTAATTCGCTCTATACCTGCTTTTCCCTCAAAACGAAAAAAAAATGAAGTCCAGTCCAGAAGCCCATATTTCATCGAGCCTCGGAAGATTTTCCCGGCGAGCGAGAACTCGAGTCGGTCCGTTTGTCGGTAGCCCGTAACCGGGAGAAAGAGCAGATGATGAGAGTGCAAAGACAGGGCCGGGAAGAGAAACGAGAGAGAGAGAGAGAGAGAGAGAAAAGCCTGCCTGTCTGCCTGCGGACTTCTAAGCGGCGCGAGGCCTGTCACTTCGGACTAATCTCGAGTGCAGGCGGTAGGCGGTTTTCGGCACGTCTCGCCCGGAGATCGGTATCTCCCCTGGTAATTACGCGAAGACACCAACTGCGCCGTTTGTCGTCGGGGGCCAAAACGGAGGGAAAACTCGAGCGAGCCGCGCGCCAAGCGAGCGAGCGCGCTTTTTCATTTTTCAATCGTGGGCGCTCGCGCGGAAACGAGCGGCCCTCAGCTGGTTGGGCTTTTGATGTTTTAACCTGTCAGCGGGGAAAAGTCGTAAAGTAGACGCGATAAATCAATTTCGGGGAAAATGCAAAGCGACGATACGGGAGAGGCTTAGATCTGGATGGATAGCAAGGTTCTCTTCTTCGAGGAAGATACGAGTTCTCGAGTGGTTTAAATTTTTTTTTAATGTTGGGTGTATCGCTGATTGAGTGAGTAATGAGCAAGAAGACATTTTTCAAAGTTTCAACTTTCGCAGAGACTATTAAAATGCCCATTATTCGAACGCTTGAAGAGCGAACCATCTATTTTACAGTCTCATTTCGTTGTGCGTAAGTTGGGTTCTAAAAGTGAAGACCTAGCTTTTTCACTATCCATTTTTCAGTTCCAAATTTTCGTAAAATATTGTTTCTAAAATAAAGTTTGAAAATGAAAGTTAATTTTTTATTTTTTGTTTAAAAATAATCCACTGTGCAAAAATGATAAATTCGTAAGAATACACTAAATAAAAAAAGATCAGAGCTCGACTAAATTTTCAGAAAATGCAAAAATTGCTCGACTCAAAAACCCCCTATAATTTGCACAGCTCTGCTCCTCCATCTGCCAAGGCAGAAAAGATTTTATATATACCCACGAAAAACAGGTGTATAAGCATTCCTTTAAAAACTCGGGCACGGAAATTTGGTATTCCAGACCCGTGGTAGCTCCTGACATCGAGCCGACGTCCAGCCAATCAAAGCCAAAAGGAAGAAGCTCCACAAGCCGACGCGCGATCCAGTCGGAGAAATCGAGTCTCTCGTCGGGACGAAGTACCGCACTCAGTCTCCCCCGGCTCGGCGTTTAATTCCAGTAATCTGCGCGTCAAAACGGCTTCTGACCCGAACTATCCGCCGCTCCGGATAGAACGGTCTCCTCTCTTTCCTTCTTCTCCGATTTCACCGTGATCGCGAGATCGGCCGTACACACCGAATAATAACACACGCGAGAGAGAGAGTGAGAGAGAGAGAGAGAGAAGCAGAAGGGGAGGGAAACTCGAAAGGGATTCGATAATTACTACCGGGAGTCGCGGAGGCGGCTGCTGCCGTTGCAACGAGAGCGCAAACGCGCAATTATTCCGGTGCACCGAACGCGATCTTCGGAGCGCGCCTTCTTCTCCTTTTTCGATCCGAGCGGCGAATCGACGCGGTGGATGTTCAACCTCGAGCCGATCCTCGATGTGTACCTTTTGCGACCTGAATTATCAAGCGAGGGGGAAAATACAGAGGAAGGAAAGTCGGCGATTTTCCGCGCGGATTTCGCTCCTGCACCTTTGCATTTAGGCGCGATTATATGCGCGGAGCTGCTTTTAATCGCACACGGCGGCGAAGAAAACTGCCGATTCCACTACACTGAAATTTTCTAACGAAAACAGGCGCTCGACCCGAAACGCGAAAAGGCGGCCGAAAATAAACGCACGGCGACGGTATCTATTTCGACGCGGCGGCACATCATGAATGGCGCGTTCGATCCCTTGAATTAGCGAGACTATTCACGTCGATCGGGTTCAAGAGGTTGAGAGATCCCTCTCCCTGCTATTTTCGGACTCTCGCTCTCTCTCTCTCGCCCGTCGTCTTTGCCAGCCTTTTTATTTGCCGCGCGACGTCGCTCTCTCGACTTTGCTCTCTTCCTCTCGCTCTCTCTCGTCGCGGACGAACGAATGCGGTGTCGCGATGGGCGTGACGCGCCGCGCGCGGCCGAAGTCTTCGCGGCACTTTGCGCTTCTACTTTTTGCCCCTCGCGCTTGTACTCGATTTTTGGCGTACGCAAATATATCGGCGAGGCGAGCGGGGCTTTCCACTCCGTCGCGCGAATTCGCTCGTGAAATTTACCCGTTGGATTATTTATTCGCGCGAGGCGAATGATTGATTGTTTCTCAAAAGATTTTATATATATGTTTCTGGCTTGCGGTTTATTCAGAGCTGCTCGTCAATATTTTATTGTCGCTCTGTAATTCGATAATGCCCGTAATCGATAAGCTGTACGGGAGCTGGAATTGTTCATAATTCACGATCGCAATTTACTTATGGCTCGGATTTTTCATTGATTTCCATAAATCTATATACAATAAAAACAACGCTCGACTATATACGTCTCGTTAAAAATGTCGTTCTCTTCGACGTCTGACGCAAACAAGTATTAATTAGTAACCGATATCGCGCTGCACACTTGTTTTCGAAAATTACCATTTGGAAAGGAGCTATATCTCTCGGATCTCCTCTTTAACCTCTAACAATGACACCTCTAGCAGCTCTCGCCAGCAAGAGCAAAATGAAGCGCGTCGTATAGCCTCCATTGTCCGAGGCCTCCTATATACATTGTACACGCATATAAATCAAGCGGGCAAATTCGACTCGATGATCGTCACACTTAACGCTTCGGGAACACACCTCGACATCGACGAGCCGTAAACAAGACTCTCTGCCTCGATGAAACTCCCAAGTCAGCGCACCCACGCGTCCCTCGCGGCCACCGCGCCGTAACGGTATAGACGCGTACAAGAGCCTCCGCCAAAACGAAAGACGCCCGAGAAACAATGAGAGATAAAAGGAGAGAGAAAGAGGGAGAGAGAGGAGCCGGGGAAAAGAAACGGCGAAAAGTTTAAACGAAGGAACGACGCCTACGAGATCTCGCGCCTCTAAGGGAGATCCTTATCGGCGCGGCCGATGTTAACCTCGCGTAATATCTCGACTCGTGGGCGCGACTCGTCTTCTATTAGCCTCTCTATCGAGCGTCCGAGAGCGCTGCGCCCAGAGCCGGGAGATTACGCGTGAAGGGTCCATTCATTTGGCGCTCGGGGCGCCTTTTACTAGTCTCCCCCCTTCCCTCCCGACGCGTAAATACGCCGTTTCGCGAATCTCGTTTTACCGGGGCTCCTTTCGGGACAATGAAATCGTAAATTACGCCGCATAAGAGGGACTCGGCGCGAAAAACGCCGATTTTATAATTTAATGCTCGGAGGATTTATGATATTGGAAGCGATGCGGGCTTTTGCGCGTATACGAGGAGTTTTCACCGTGTGAGTTGTGATTTTAATGCTTTACATTTATTTATCGGCGCGCTGCTCGGGGGATAGGACGGTTTTTGACATTGGGAAGTTTGTGGACTTCGATGTCGGTGCGTTTTGAATAAACTACGCGCTTTCTGCAATTAAATCGAGGAAAAATTTTGATTTATCGTCAGGTTTTTACAAATAATAACAGAAATCTTATGTAACCGATAATTAATGCTTCAAAAATAGTAATAAAACTTTCGGACTCTGTCATTACTGGTAATTTAAAATCTTGTAGTTTCACAACTTTTATAAACTATAAGCAGTATGCAAATTTTAGTTTTCACGAGAAGAAACCGTACAGACGAATCCTTCGCAATAATTACAACTCGTAACTTGTACGTATCTTTTCCTTCGTTGATTTCAGATAAACATTAAGTACAAACAGAACTTGGTCATATTATCTTGATCAAAAATTACATAAATCTTATTCATCGTGTTCCTCAAATTGAATTAGCATAAAAATAAATTTAAATTTAGCATTGTACAACCTTTTTATCGCGGCAGACAGACACCATTCACTTCCCTATTTTTAAATCCCCGTCTCACTTCCTCGATTATCATAGACAATACAGTGTGCCGACCGAACGATCCCGTATCAGTGTCTCAATAACAACCGAGAAAAAAAAGAAAAGAACAGTTACAAGTTTCCTCGCACCTCGAAACGAGTTACGCAATGCGGGACAAAACGTATTAATTAAAAAAAAAAAAAAAAACATTCAAAGCCTCACAATGGACCGCTCAAAGCTACAAGTCCCGAATGAGAATCGTCACCTTTTCCATTAGAGACTCGACACGTCTTTAGGGTCTATTAAGCGGGGCCGAGTATCATCGTTCATGAATGAGAGGCCCCCCCGCGGAGCTCGACCCCCCCCGTGGCTCCCTCGGCGATCGTGTCGAGATCCAGCCGAAAAAAAGGAAGCGTAAGTAATGACGGAGCGATGACTGGCCGGGCCTCGGTACGAGCGCTAAACACCTGCCTTTATCAGCGAGTTATCGGCTGTTTCTCGCTGCCCTCGTCGTGGGTGGTCCGCCTGACGTCTCGTCGCGCTCGTTTGTCCGCCTCTCCTCTGCCTTTTTTTTTTTCTTTTCTTTATCATTCAAATGACCCGACGTGACTGCGCTTCCATTCGGCGGAGTTCGGCCGATTCATGCCGAGTCGCGCGGCGATTGATTTTTTTTTCTTCTTTTTCCGAGGGAGAGGAGCAGCGCCGGGAGATGAATGTAATGTATGCGTTAGAACGCAGCGGGAGTGTTAAAGTTCGCGCGAGTCGACTGATAGAATGTCGAAGCGTATGTATCTCGGGACAGATCTGGGGGGGCATTGTTGACAAAATAGGCGATGGTCAGGTTGAGATTAGAAGCTGCGGTACTGATCGGCTTTTAATACTAATTGCTTTTACAATGATGGTATGGTTGTGCTTGACGTTAGAAAAAGCGAGAAGTGATTCAAGCATTTTTTTAGAATCTTCTCTTGTATTCATATTATGCCTCACTGATATCATATAAGTAATTATTTTAAAATGTAAATTTTTTTTATATTTTTAAGTAAAATCTTAATGCGATGATTAATTTTGTTTTACAAGTACATTTTCAAACAAATTTTATTGTCATTTCTATAAACGTTGGTATGAAATTTAATTGGAAGATCTGTTGTTCCTTTAAAGAACTCAAAATAAAATAATTTCAATACTAAATAAGCAAATATATTCAAATAGTCGTTCAATAAAAGCAGAGAAAAACCAATTGGTCCTCCAGACTTTTCCAGCCGACAAGATCAATAAATCCAGATCAGAACCGGAGACTTTCCAAATCGAAAAAGTGCAAGTACTCTCGTATCTCGGAAAAAAAAACAAAGCCTCGCCTCCCCCCAAAAGGATCGCAAAGACCCTCCCTCTCCCCTCGAATCCCGCAATAAACCAGTCGCTCTCGCGGCAAAGGCATACCCGGGCACAAGTAAGCAAGTCCGCCGGCTTGCGGGGGGAGGAAAGGAGCGTCTCTCTCTCGAGAGAGAGAGAGAGCGCGGCTACGCGGCATACATTAAAAGCGGCGTATACGCACTTTCGCGCTGTCTCTGTCTGGCCGACTCTCTCTCTCTCTCTCTCTCTCGCTCGCGAGCAGGGCGTGGCCGGGAGACGCGCGACGTCCATTTGTCTCGGCAACCTCCCGCACCAGAAACACGCCCTCGCATCCCACGAGCATCGATCACGTCTTCCTTGCCGGAGAAAGAGGGAGAGGGGGGAAGGGGAGGGGAAGAGGAACCCGCGCGACCGAGACTCGCGGCGCAATGCCGCGGATTTCGCTGCTCTCTTGCCTTTTTCTTTATTCCGGTCCCGGCTTTCCTTTATTCGAGTGTACGAGTGTACGGAGCTTTTTTGCGACAGAGCGAGGCTGCCGCCTCGTGGCTCGGGGGGGATCGATGCCGCGATATTCGCGTCGCGAGAGGAACGGGTTTACATGATGTATGTGTATGCGTGATTTCAGGAAAATGAAAAAAGTAATTTCGTATACATTTTTAATTAATTATACCGATACCGATAATTGATTACTGATTGTGAAAATTATTTGTTTTGATTTGACTAAAACGTGTGTTTTTTCTTTCTTTTTTCAGCCGGTAAGTGTCTCAATTTTTCGCAATCCCCGCCGAGGCTCGTAAGTAAGTTTCATGCCTTTGTTTGTACCCCTCGAAGTGTAATAAGTATACACCATTGAAAAATCATTCAGGCGTAAAGGGAATTAGCGAGTAACTCACAGAGCCGAGCAAAAGGATGATGAGCGCAATTTAACCGAACCTCATATACAACTTTCCACAAATCCCCCGAGTAAGAAAACGTTAAGAGCATTGCATAACATTAAGGGCCATTTCGACTCACTGAAAATAATAACTCGTCCCATAAAAAATAAGTGCAGAACTTATCATTGTTATTATGCGTATGCAGATCGGCGAGAGAGAGCCACTTAAAAAGAGGGAAAGAAGCACGAGAGAGAGAGAGAGAGAGAGAAAGAGAGCGGAGTAGGAGGAAACGCGCAAGTGCCTCGCTCGAGGTGCTCACTCGTTTAAACGCTTTTTCCTCCCTCCCTCCCGGGCAGCCGCCGCCGCCTAAGTGCCCCGCGCGGCGGATTCTGCCTCGTTTTTGTGTCGCTGCAGAGAGGCGACCGCCGCCGCCGCCTCGCGCGAAAATAAAGCGAAAAGCCGCTCGCGGCGCCGCGATTAGGGGCCGTCTCGAGTCGTTAGTCCTAGAATAGAAAAGAGCGCGCGGATCGCTTTATCTCGCGGGGTGGTGCTCTCTCTCGCGTTTAACTATGCAGAACACACCCGCAGGGAGGAGGGAGACGCGAAAACTGCCGCTAGAGTGCGGTATTTATACATATTCATGGGCGCGATGGATCTTTTTGTCGAAGATTCGGCGAGGTTTTAGCGAGATCCTCGTTGTACGTTGGGGCGGGATTTACGTCGCTTTGTGCGGCTAAGGTATTTCGAGATTGAATTAGAATTTGAAAACAGCCCCTTTTACGAAACGAAAAGTGATAAACAAATACGTATAAAGGAAAAGGCAATAAATGCGCCGAAATAAGGCGCGCTGCTCGAAATAAAAAAGAAGTTGCGCTCGGCGCAAGTTGGCCAATGCGCCGGTGAAAATTTATGCATCGGCATTTTTTTTTTTTTGCAGGCCCCGCACCCTCGATCCCCGCGGCTTTTCGACTACTGCATATGCAAGATCCAATTGATATGAATGCATCGTTGCATACGCATAAACGGCATTCTCTCTCTCTCGGCGCTCCGCTTCTTTATCTGATGGCAGGAGGCCTCGCCTCTTTTTTTTTCGACGGTCGTCTCTTCTCTCTCTCTCCTCTTCTCTTCCGCGTCCCGCGAAAAGATGTTCCTTCGCGAATTCTCAATCCGTGTAATTATTATCCTCTGCGCGGATGTTGCGCGCGCGGGGCCGCGTGAGAGACTCCCAACGTTCTCCCCGGGTGTATCAAGCACACACCGATTGTTTCTAATTTTCGATTCCTCGCGGAGTAGTTATATACGCGAACGCGATAAATCAATGCTGGATTGGCCGACAAAATCTTAACGAGCGGAGGAAGTTTTCTGCGGGTTCTTCGAAATTGCGATTCGGCTCTTATAGTCAACGTTTTCCTTGCGAGATTAGGAGCTGTCCGTTATATAGTAGGGATTTTTAACATTCGTTTAAATTTGCATGTCCTGATACACTTTGCAGCGTAATAAGCGCGCCAAAAACACTATAGGTTTATATGCTCCGCTTTATCAATTGTCTGAATCAGTTGACGTTTAACGTCGGAGTAACGTTACGCCGCATAAAGGCATTTTTTAACCAGAAAAATAGATGCTAGATTCAATAATGAAGCCCGGCGTGTGCTTAGCAGAAATTGCATAATAGCCAGGCACCGAGGCATAATAATAGCTCGGGGACGTCTCGGCAAAATGAAAACGTAAACCTCTCTCTCTCTCTCTCTGCCCGTGTCGAAAAATTGAAAAGCAAACTCGAGCGCTCGCGATCTTCGCCCGAGATGCGATTGAAAGCTCACTCTCCGCGCGGCCGGGCCGTTGAAAAAAACGCGAATCGTGGCCGTATAAAACGATATATCCGCGATGGAGCTCCGAGACCTCGGCCGAGGTCGTTCCTGCTCTCTCTCTCTCTCTCTCTCTTTCTCTCTCCCGGCTACCATTTGCTCGTGCACACTCGGCGGCAGCTGCTACTAGATAAGGATCTTCCTCTCTCTCTCTCTCTCTCTCTTACTCGAGGAAAGCACTTGAGGCTGGAAACGAACACACAGCTGCCTCCCACCATCGAGGAGCGCGTCCACCTCCTTCTTTTCTTATCCCTCCTGGCCATCAGCGACAGAGAGAGGATCGCCGCAGTCGTATGGCGGCGGACCTCTCTCTCGGCGAGGAGGAGAGCTCTCCTTTTTTTCTTTTCGACGACTCCGTTTCCGCGGCCATTTTCCGCGGAGGCAAAGCGAGAGGAGGATAGAGTTATTTGGGCGTTCGAGGAAATTTCCCCGGGCTCTTTTTATTGTTTTTCAAATGCGCTTTTTCACGGGGCGAGCTTGATTTATACGGTTTAACGATCGTACGTAAGAGCCTATCTCGATGTAGATAAGCGCGCGAGCAATTTATCTTCCTCGTCTTTAGCTTTATTTATAAATTGTAATTGCGAGCATTTTTTTTTTTTTTTTTTTCTTTTTTGATGCCCCGCTGATTCCGCGATGCGCGTAGCGGTGAATAACTTGCGGTTTTCCCTTTTTTCATGGAAATTATTAATTTACTCTTCGGAAGCACGTTAACAATTCCGCTTATCGCACAGCTCCGATTTGAATTTCAAACGAAGACGTATTTCTTTATTAAGAATTTCGAGTTTATAAACTTAAGCGTAGATCAGCGGTATTAATAAACCGTAATCAGAGCGTTATTGCTCCGAAGCCGAAGAGAGCCAAGCGTTCGCCAGACAAGATTTGACACGCGTCGACGCCCGAATATTAGCCGGAACCCAGTAATTTTGGCACGAGGCGCAGCCTCGAAATCCGGCTCTTTTACGACACGTTGGCAGTAACTCTAGCCGTCGAGAGACGCAGCAAAGAAGCAGGAAAGGGAAAGAGAGAGAGTGAGAGCCGGAATGCACTGTGTGCACCCTCGTCACTGTTTTCCTTTGCGCCTCTCCGAAGTTGGGAAGAGAGCCGAGAGGGTAAAAGCGCGCTCGGCTTTCACAAAGAAAGCCCTCTATTAAGCCAATCCGCTAATTGTTCTCGGGTTGCAAACTGCCGCTGCGCGCGCATAAAAAGAAAGGACCGACGAGAAGCCAAGAGTAGTTGCTCCGTGCTCCAGTAACCTTTATAAACAAATTGATTCGCATTGAATAGAACAATTTTCACTTCAAACAGGAGTTGCCACGGCGTTACGCCTCGCGCGCACTTCCCTCTCGTCGAAACACTATCATTTCCCTCCTCTCTCTCTCTCTCTCTCTCCCGCGCGCGTCCGCGTCATTACGCGGCGAAAATAAAAGCCGGGGCTCTCGGCGCGAGCGCGCGCGCTGACTTAACTGAAATTCAAAGCGTTCGCCGGCGCAAGAAACTACCTCGCCTCTCCCGTCGGGGGCCCGAATGATACCTCTTTAAAAAGCCGCGGAGGAAAGAGGCTACTTCTTCGCGGTGCGAGGCGAGGAGCCGCGCGCCGGTACACACACACACACACATATATATATATATATGTATAGTGTATCGGTTTGAGCGGCGCGCAATAGTAGCAATTTTCCCCCCCGGCGGCGCTAACCTCGTCGACGAGAGCCGGAGATGGACCGGTCGTGATAACGCCGCGAGGCCGGTAACTGCGGTAATTGTCGGCGATTAGAGGAGTCATAATTACCGGGCCGCCGCCGCCGCCGCCGCTGCCGCCGACGCGCGTGCATAGCGTTAGGCTGCCCTGTACTCGTCCATTCATCCTCCTCGGCGCATTCCGCTACGTCGGAGGCCCGCCGCCGCCGCCGCTTTTTCCGAGAGGGAGATGAGTGTTAACGCGAGCGGGATCTCGTTTTCTCCGATCGCCCCGGCACGGAATCGCTGCGGGAGATCCGCCGCGGTGATGGAATCCGAGGGGGGGAGCGTGGCTTCCGTGATTATCAATTAGCGCGGAAAGTGGAATGTTTCCAAGGCAATCGCGACGTTTCGAGAACGAATTCTCTCGTCTTTCCGTATCATCGCGGCTCGAGCGCCGATCGTCGATACATCCTCGGGATAAAAAGCTCGCCTCGTACGCGGTAAACAGCATCCAGAGTTCCTTAATCGCTCTCATACATAATATCGCGAGCTGGTTTCTCGCTTTCGCATGTACAAGCGGACGTTTTGCATAGAAACGCCTCGCGCGCGTCCGCGAGTCACGAAGTAATTGCCCCTCGCCCGGCACTTAATTTTCTTCCTTAGCGCGCGCGCGGCTTGCGTGCGCGCTTGCATTGCGCTCCACCTTCTTAACTTTTTACCTATGGGGTATAACAATAACCTTGATTTATTATTGTCGTAATTTATCGTGCCGAGAGAGAGAGAGAGAGCCGCCGCCGCCGCCGCGGATATATACTCGCCGCTTTCGGGCAGTGCGCGCAAAGAGCTCCTCTTCGGGCAGAGCCAACGACGTGTTGAATAAAAGTGAGAGAAACTTAACGCTGGCTATTGTTTTACGAAATTGGCTTTTGCCGGGGCATCTGCCGTCAGTCGACGGGGAAGGTGAGGAAATATACGGCAACGGCCCCGGCTGTTTGTGCAAATATACATCTCTTGCTCTCTCGAACGAAAGCGCGCATCCGCGAGTAACGAATTGTACGCCGAGTGAAAGAATATCGGCGCGCGAAAGAGGCTGCGTCGATGCAGAAGGCGCGCACAAAAATCGCCTCGCCGAGGAATCGGAAAAATGGCGGCCCTCTCTTACGGGGGGGAGGGATGGGTTTGACATCAGATGAAAGAGCCGACTCTCCCTCCCTGCCTGGCGCGCGGTGGACTCTCGGCTCTGCGCGAAGGGAGGAGAGCTGGAGGCTCGCTCTCTCTCTCTCTCTCTCTCTCGCAGAGAGAACTCTTATGACGGCTACGGGCACAACCCAACAATTAAATATCTTTCTCTCTGTCCGAACGGAGACGGCCTGCTATTATCGGCGAGAGTTATCGTTTCGCCTGGGCTCCGCGGTGCCCGATGTGCATTCGCGGAGCCAGCCGCCGCCGCCGCCGCCGCCGCCGCCATTGTAGAGCCGAGAGAGGACCGCGGGGTATAGCCGTCTCTCTGACGTGCCACTCGATTAATGTCTCCGGTAATTAGTCGACACTCGACACAGACGCACCGAGCAGAAATATATATATATACGTATATACGGCGGTTGGAGCGGAGTCACTCGGACTCGGGGCGAGGAGGAGGCATTCAAATAAAATAAGCGCACCACCCGAGGGATTAACCGACGTACTTACACTCACGCACGTGCGTGAGTTGTGCGAGAGAGAGAGAGAGCACCGCGGTGAGCGCGCGGCAGTGATATTTTGCGCCGAGAGAGAGAGAGCTTTGTGAGTTACAGGCGAGATCTCTCTGCCTCTCTCGAAGCTCCTCCGTACACGAATTGAATTTCAAGCGCGTTCCCGCACCGAGAGCTTTCCGTCCGAGTGCTTTACGAGTCGAGAGACTTCTTCTCGTCCGGGGCCCCAACGAGTTTTCTATGATAATCCCGTCGACTCGAGAGAGAGCCGATCGCTATCGCCGCCTGGGATTTGTGAATCGACGCGCGGTTTCATAAATTTCGAACGCTTAATTAAGGGGGTGGCATCACTCGCACTTGCCGGCTTTTTAATAAACATCTCGAAAACGTAGCCTTCGCGTCAAATAAATTTGGTATATGCATAGCCAGCTCTCAATTTCCCGCCACGCGTGCCCTTCGCTTTCTCGATTATACCCGAAAAAAAATGAAAACCACCACAGCGGAAGAATAAGTACAAAACTACATCGTATCTTCGAACCTCGAACAAAGCTGCAGCGAGCCAATCAATGCCGATCGATCGAGAGTCGAGGCGCGCACAGAGGGGCACGTGAGAAAGTCGGCCCGGAAAGCCCAGAAGTCGAATTATGCTAATGAAAGACCGGGCCGGGACAAAAGCTGCGGAGCGCGCCTCGGTCGCGCGCGATGATCGGCGAGCGCGCGGTTTCTGGTGAATGCTCCGTCGAACGGGGGATGAAAAGCGCAGGCGACACAATACGCACGCCGCTCTGGAAGTAATGCGATCGCGCAAAGGATAGCCCCGAGGCGAGAGCCACAGGCCACCTCTCGTCGAGTCCGCAGCGCGACAATAAGCTCATCCAGCCGGGGGATTACCATATCAACGGTCCGAGTAATTAGGATACGTACAGTGTGTAGCCTGCACTTTCCTTATGACTTTGCTCGAAGTAATTGCGAGATGCGGATTATCGCGTTTCGTCGAGCTTTCTTTTGGTCAAATTTATTTTACGCTGCTATGAGTTTGTATACTACGTATAAACGAGTGTTCATCGCAACCGAATTATTTATTACGTTCGTTAAATAAAAGCAGAGAAAAAAAGTGCCGATATTGAATTAAGACGACATTGTACACAGTTGTCGGCTGCGTTAACGTCATTACTCCGCAGCGAGGAATTCCTTCGGAAACCCGTCATTTTTAAAATTAGCGCATACTAACGACAAATTGTCAGGCATTTTAATCAAAACCTCCGGCGGCCGCGGCTCGGCCGTTCGGCGGAAGCAATATTTCTGGCCCCCGCCGCTGATAAAGCAAAATTCCACAAGGCTCGGCGCGGCTCTTTCATCGGGAGCCGCGCGGCGGAAAAACCGCAGAGGCCGCGTTCAATTTTCACTCCTCTCTCCCCGGTGCTCTCTCTCTCTCTGCGGTGAATTAAGGAATTTTCAGGTCCCCACGCAGGTGGCGGCGGCCGACTCTTTTTTTTTTTTTTTATTTCGCGACAACGCGCCGCGTAGATGTCCCTGATGACAGGGACTGCGCGGGGGGACATTTATTACGGTGCGCGATTCGCGATTACAGGGCAGAGCGAGAGCTCGCTGCCTGCGCTTCTCCCTCTCGCTCTCTACCGCTGCCTCTCTCTACGTACATTCGCCAACTCGGGGAGGTAGAGCGGACGGTTTGTTTCGTCTGCGCACGCGGCCAGGCTGGATCCAAGAGTTACGCTCTCTTTGCGCCACTCGGGTAAGCGTGCCGAGGGTTTTTCGAGGGCGCCAGTGATGCTGGAATTTGCGGTGCATTTGGAAAGAGGGCTGTATCGTTTTCACCTCTTGGCGATTTTATCTGGTTTATATTTTACGCAGAAATTGTATCTTGTACCACAATGCTTGTTGATAATATCGATTTTAGTTATATTTACTCTTTTGATTGCAAGTTGCACGAAGCGGCGTGATGAAATTGAAAGAACACCCCAAAAAGGCAGGCACAAAGCATCAAAATGGAGAAAAAAAGCGGATCAGGGGAAGAAAGTCCGCCAGAAGGGTACTGCGAGGCTCGATTTATAGCCTCGAACTTCCGGTCGGCTCGAGCACATTACCAAGATTAACAAACCCGCGCGCTACCCTCGTTTTTACGTAAAATGATCTTTAGATCACGACCTTTTCCCCCCGCAGAAACTACTCTCGTTCGGAAGCAATGAAAAAAACGTATGTTTAAATTCACAATAAAATCAAGCCACTGGAAACATTATAGAATCAACGAAAATGCAAGTCCGTTACGCGGATGCTTAAGACGCGCGGCGCTCATCCGTGGCTAAAAGCTCCGTCTAATCTCGCCGGCGGTAATAATTAAACAAATCCTCGGCGTGAAAAAAAAAAGAAACCGCGCGCGAGGCCTCATTACACGCCTCCGCGCTTTCGGCTTCGCCAGGAGCGGTTTAATAGTTTCCGAATACCGACGAGAGAGAGAGCCTTTATATACCGCCGTTATCCGCAATTTCTTTCTTTTCCGCAAAAGCGATGCATATATATGCGCTATGCGCGTGCGCGCGCTCGCAGCAAAGCCCGTCGGAGAAGAAGAGGAGGACGGAACGGGGGGCCTCCTCGGCCGTATAACGAGACCCGACGAAATCCCTTTTAAGGCCCGTTTTTTTCTGTCGGCCTCGCGGTGAAACGGCCGGGGGGGGGGGGGGGTATAAACGCTCGGGCGCGTTTATCGGCCGGCAAAATCTTTCGATTAAAAAATCCTATTAAGCCGCGAGCGCGGCGCGCGTGAATTTTCGGCGCGCATTATATACGTGTGTACGCGAGATATATGCTTTATATAGGGACTCTCGCGTGACCGTTCGCTCGATATTGCGCTCCAAGGCCGAGGGACGACGGCTCTTCGACGCCCGGCGATGATCCCCGCCGAAGATTTTCAGAGAGGAGGCGGGATAAAAATAAAAGGCGCGCGCGCCTGTAGTGGGTCAATGCGAAGTCAAGGTCCGCGGAGTGTAATTATGTTTGCTCACCGAACGGTACGAACTATTTTCAATTGATTCGTCGCGCAAAGGCCAGTTTTAATCATTTGTATATCAAGCAGTCGGAGAGGCAAGCAAAGCTCCGAGCGCGATTCGAAACTAAAACGCGAAGCGATATTCAAAGCGCGCGCGAGGCTTTATCAACAAGTACATCTGTATCCGTGCACGCTCTCCATTTCCATGCAGCAGCGACGGGCATTATTCAAAAAAAGGCGGCTCCGCGCAAAACGGGCCAATTCCAGAGCGCCGAAACGAGCATCGCTCGGCAGGCCCTCTGTGTATATACACATCGCGCGAAAATATAACGGCGGGCGCCGTTCGATCGGGGAAATTTATACTGGAATCATCGCGCGCGCGCTCGCTCTTGCCTGCATATATATATATCGCCGGTCGCGCCCACGCTCTCCTTCGCCCCGGAGCGCGGCGAGAGAGCGACGGCGCGCAAAAGGCGAGCGGATGATTTATCAGCGGAGCGCGTGTGGCGGGAAAATGATACAAAATGACGAGCCGATAATCGTCCGATCGCGCCGCAGTTTGCTCGGCCGTCTGTCTGTGTATATGGATGTGTGCGAGCGTCCGCGTCTGTGTGCGACTAGCCGGCGGAATCACGGCCGCTTTTTCTGCAGCGGACACGCTTTGTATAGCTCATCCCGACTGACACGTGGAAACGAGGCCGTTTATGCAGTGCTCTCGCGTTTTTTTTTTTTTTAGCTTGCTGGGAAACTACGTTGCTGCGGGTATATTTGTCCGCCGGGAAAATACATCGAGGACTCGATGGTCTCCTAAAATCGGGTTTTTTCAATTTCTACAATATTGTAAATGTCGATCTTAAGCTGCTTATTATATGATTAGAAATTTATCTTTTCGAATCGTTAGGCACAAGCTACTCCGGGGGAATTATTCATAACGATTTAATAACCAGTAAATTCCGCTAGAAAATCATCTATCCTCCAATTAGCATATTAATATAAACCCGTCTATTAACTCCGATGTATCCAAAGAAACTTTATCTCGTAAAACAAGTTTACAGCCTCAAAGAATATAATCAACAATTAATATCAAGCATAATCCAAAGGCAATTACACATCGCACCATCCCCCGGCCCCGCCGCGCGGCGTCAATCGGCAGGCATCCGATCGCAATCCTCTCTCTCTCTCCCGAGAGAGAGAGAGAAAATGCCGCGCGGAGAATTTACGAGAGTCGCGTTTATGCAAACAATAAACGGCGCGCGCTTGCACGTACACAGCGTTCTCTCTCGGCGTCGATCGCGCCGCCGCGGCCGCCGCCGCCGCCGCTCGTTCTCCCAATGATTCATCGCAACGGGGGAGGGTAATGGAGACGAATGCGGCCATAACTCCTCGTTCTGCGCGCGAGCGAGCCGACCGGGAGAGAGAGAGAGAGAGAGAGAGAGAGAGAGGATGAAGAGACCTCGCTGATGCCTTTTTCGCTCGTTTCTGCCCGCGAGGAGATACTCTTTTATTACGCGCGGATTTCTCCGAGGCGCCGATAAAGCTGATTTCGCGCGCCGAGAGCCGAGGCGAGAATCCCCGGCTAAGAAATGTTTAGATTGCCGGTTAGCGGTTACTTAGGATCGACGTTTTTCCAGCGGTTTTAGCGGTCGAGGCGGGAGAGAGAGAGAGAGAGAGAGAGAGGACGTTTTTGCGGCGCGATGTTATTGTGTACAAAAAGGGGGAGGCATGGAAACCTGGAAGTGTAAATTTATGTCTGAAATACGTTACCGCTTATCGATAAAACATTTATTTCAGTTATAAGGAAAATCTTTTTAACAATCGTTATCGGATCGCTCGCTGTACGAGACTTCATAAAACTCGGCGTAAAAAGGAAATTGCCTCCAAAAAAAAAAAGCGGTTGCTAATAATCGTTACGTATTCAAAGTAATTAATTCCACTTCAATAAACAATGCTGCAAAGTGCACCGACATAAAACCCCCCTCAAGTATTATATACCTCGTCGTTACAAAGTACACCGTTCCCCTGCTTAAATAACTTTTCGCGACATAAAAACAACATCGAAACTTCGAACGCGGCGCGGCGGCGGGGCCCCGGACGTAATGAGAAGCATCTTAAAGGCTCATCTCGCGGGGCCGGCGCATAAAAGTGGAACGCGTCTCGATATAAAGGAGCTGCCCGTCCGCGGGCTCGCGCACCGAGGCAAATATTAATTTATATTAAGTGATTACCCAATTCCCCCGTTAAAATATACAATTCCCGCTAATCGGCCGATCATTATGCAGTCCTCGGGCGCGCCCGAGCCGGGCGCCTTCGCGTATATCCGCTTTCTCGGCGGCGGCGCTCGATAAGTGATCGAGGCCGGCTTTCTGGAAAACCTGTTGCGTCGCGCTGCGGATAGGATGCGCACCTGAGACGCGCGGGGAGATCGGGCCGAGGCTGCGGACGTACCGGGAATCGATTTTTAAGCCCGGTTTAATGAGAAGAGCTAAGGCCGGAGGGAGGAGTGGGAGACTGCTTACTTAGGCGGATGACATGTTTCTCGGGCTTGGAAAACGCGAGCAGAGCCGTTCGGTCTTTATTGAACGAGTTTTCGAAGAAAAAGGTTGAACCTGCCTTTAAAGAAAATACTTTGCAGTTTTATACGTCCACTTTGATGCGCTCGAATTGAAATCGCGATAATAGATACACCTGAAACCCCCGTATAATTATCAAAATTCACATTTCATCAAATCGTGCAGAAGATCGGAAAGAAGCCAGCGAGAGCAAAGAGGAAAACTTATTAAGAATGCGTATATACGTGGAGCGATATCGAGCGGTGGAAGCCGAGAGAGAGAGAGAGAGCGCCTTCGCAAAAGGAGAAAATTATTATTACACCGACGCGCGGACGCACGGACACGCGCGAAAGAAGAGCAGCTTATATATCGGCCGGGCATTACGGCGAGAAGGGGCAAAAAAGCCGTTGCGGCGCAAATCGTTAGCGCACATCGCCGTATCGTCCGTGCGCCCTTCTATCCAGTTACGCTCTCCTCTCTCTCTCTCTCTCTCTCTCCTCTCTCGCTCGGAGAGGAGGTCGATTTCACGAGGGCATTACCGGATAATGGTACGCAATTTCTGGCCTCTTTGCTTTCGAGTGGTTTCACACCTCTGCACGAGAGGCAAAAGGTTATAAGCCGTGCGCGCGGCCCGACTGTGTGCGAAAGGGCTCTCGACGCGCGGAGGATCGTTTTGACGCCTCGAGTGATTTTCGGTTTTTTGCTCGATCCCGGGGCCGCGGAGCTTAATAGATATAAAACGAAGCCGCGCGTCTCGGCGAATTTTTCGAGATGTCTCGCGGGCAGCTTTTGACGCGCCGCTCGTTAAAGGTAATTGCAAAACTACACGCGATTATTATTGGTAATATCTCTTTTACAAGCTGCTCTCCCGCCGGATTATGCGCGTAAGTGGCAATAACCGAAAAAGGGAATCCGATATAAAGCCGCCATTAACCGCGTGAAGCGCGAGCTTCGAACGCTCCGAGTTACGTCAGGCCTCTCCTCGCGCGGAGACTGGAAATAAATCAAACTTTTACTCGCCGCGTCGCCGAAGAATGCGACAAAACAGTCCCCATTCAGCTGTCACCGCACGACACGAACTCTCACCCGGTGCAATAATCACCGCGGCGCGGCAATGAGGCAGCACTCCGTCCAGATTCCGAGCCAGATATATATATACACGCGGAGAGCGCATCGGGTAATTGAAATCCGCCCCCCTCGGCCTGCTTTCACTTGCAGCTCTCTCTCTCTTTCTCTCGAGCCCTAATTCATTCTAATGCTCCGGCATTGTGCGGTGCAGTGTGCCCTTATCTGGGTGAAAAGAGGGCCCGAGAGAGCCCCGATGAATTGGCGGAGGAGGTGTGCCGTCGAGGTTTGCGTCCCGGGGCGCGAGCCCAGCGGGCAGCCACGCGTCGACTTGTGCCGATTCACGCGGCGGACGCGAGCCGACCTCTAACCGCGGCCGAGGCCCCGGACTCGTCGTTTTCTTGCCAAGTACGTGGCGAGTCTACCGAGTCGGGACGCTCTATGCGGAGGGGTAACTGGAGTTTCTCGAATTTTATTGATGGATCTTTCATGGTAATTCGAAGAGCGTTAGAGGACACCTTTCCAGGCTCGGTTGGTAATGGGGCATTTATATTTATGCTAATAGAGTGTGAGAACAAGCGACAAGTATCCACGATCGTGACAAACCAAAAAAAAAAGTCTTCCTTGCATGAAAATTACTTAATTCAAGCGGTCCGCAACAAGAGCCAACAATCAATAATTCATCGAGAGCCATCAGGCGTTGTGCGCTAAAAAGCCCCGCATCGCCAAACCACCGCGGCATAATCACGCGGTGAAAAGTTGCCCGCGAAACCCGCACGATCCGCTCGTTACTCTCCCGCGGGCGCCACCCCCGTCTCGCAATCCGCACAACCCTCCCGAGCATCCCGCGGCGCGCGCCTCCTAGCGAGTGCGATATTTCGCGCTCGTCGGCGGGAGGGGGGGGAGAGAGGGCTTTTATGCGGCTCACCGCGGATTAATTGATTAGCGCGCTCGCGGAGAACGCGCGGGAGGTCCGACCGCGAGCGTGCGTGACTGACTGGCGGAGAGAGGTTGAAGTGCACGTCGTCGCGCGCCGGGAGCAGCGGCGGCGGCGGCTTTCGTGCAGCGCGAATTCCCGACGAGCCGAACTGCCGAGGAGGATCATTATATCCTTGTGGTTCTCGTTCTCCTCCACGTGCAGGGGAGCCGAGGAATACCTCGCCAAGCTAATCCGCGACGCGTTTATCGCCTTGGCTTTATATATATATACGCCGGCCGAGAATTTCGGCTGGTACATTTTCGTTGCAAAAGCTCTCCGAAATGTATCGCCGACTATCTCGTCCGGAGATTCTTATAAAGCGAGCTCGTAAATTTCGCGGCAGCTCGAGGAATCACTTGGAAACTCAAACAAGGCAAGAAGCATATATATCGAGGCCCATCGAGCGCTCGAGACGATCATCGCGGCGGATATCGCGCGCGTCCCTCCGGCTCTTAAAATCCCGAGAGGCAAAAAACGACGACGGCCGCGCGCTCAAATAGAATTTCAATTTTGAACGCGCGCAGCGATATCGCGGAGCGCTCGCGCACGACTCTCGGTGGTCTTATCGAGAGGCATATCGGGGGCTCGAGTACGCACACCCGTATACCGCGGACGCGTCGGGATATATCAGTCGGGAGGAAGAGATTGCGTCCTGGAGCCCTGCGCCCGAGATCCATTAGTTTTTATATGCACGCGACGAGTGCGGAGGAGAAAGAGGGAGAGAGAGGGAGCATCCTCGGGAGATGCCACTCGTAGATAAAGAAAGACAGAGAGTGCACTGTACTCGATCGAGCCCGATGCGTTACGATAATTAGAAAATTAAATCGTCCGCCGTAAAGCGCGCGGGACGTTTTATGTGCGCGGCTCTTTATATAGAATGAAATCGTGTGCTCTCGAACGCGAGCGATTCGAAAATGTTTATGAAAGGCCGCGTATGCAAAAGATAGTCATTGATTCTTTTGCAGCCGAAATGAATTTTCGAGCGAGACGTGATTCAAGCCCCGGCGGGACGAGTATATATATACGAAAAAAGGAAGAAGGACCGCCGGAGGAAAAAAGCGCAATAAAGCAGGGTACAAAAAAAAAAAGGGAAAAACCTACACGGCGATCGAATCTCGTCGTCGCTCCGCGGAAGTGCGGCAGAGCAGCCTTGGCGCATATACGTAGGGTCGAAAATCCTGGCAGGCGAGGATGGGCGCGCGCAGATAATGGTAACAAACAGTCCTTCCTTCCTGTACAGAACGGCGCGTCTTTAGAGGCTCGCTTCCATGCATACATTCTGAAAAGGGCCCCGGCGGAATCGCTCGCGGGGGTCGAGAGAGTAAGAGAGAGAGAGAGAGCGGATAAAAGCGGCGAGAGAGAGAGAGAGAGAGATCGCGATTTCCGTATGCAAAATTGAGCGTGTACACGCATGAGACGATGGACGGCCGTGCATCACGCTCCGAGTCGTATTAAAATATCTGGGAGAGGGAGAGACCCGTTTCTGCCCTCTCTCTCCTTCTCTCTCTCTCTCTCTCTCTTTGATGCTCGCATTAAATCATCCACCCACCGCCTCTCGTCCCGGACGCCTTGCTAAGGCCTTTCTCGAGCGCGACTATCGCGGGGAATCATCGGCCGAGGCGATGGACTGCGAAGAGGTTTTCGTCGAGGGGTACGAGGTGCCGCGGCTAATAAGCTTAAGCGTTTCCCTTCGAGATTCGGGCGCTCGTTAAGTCTTCTAATATTTCGGGGTAATTCGTCTCACGCGAGAGAGGCTCCTTTCTATATACACGCGGCGCGCGGAGAAGTTTAATATTGCCGTAAATAAAGAGCCAATTTGAAATTGGCTTTGCGCAAAGTGCGTTGCGCAATCAGACGGAGATGACGCTTACGTGTATATACTCGGGTTTCCTGCCAGGCGCGTATAATGCCCCGTAAATCATCGCTATAAACATTGGAAACTTCGCCGGGATGTAAACAAGGACGCGAAAGGATTTTTGCTCCGTTGGGGCCGCATCTCTCTTACGGCGAATCTAATTTTCGCCGAGAGCCACGAGGAGACTGTTATACGATATCTTTAGCGTCACTCTCTCTTTCTTCCTCTCTCTCTCTCTCTCTCGGCTGGTCGTCTCGCGCAGAAGGGATAATCGCCCGGGCGATTCTCGGGCAGGTTCCCACATTTTGCCAAAGCCACCCCCGCTCGCGATTCCTCTGCATCCTAATCTCTTCATCTCTCTCTTTCCCTTTTTCGCATATACGTGCATCGGCACACACGTACACGTGTACGGATAGTTCGCGTTTCTTTCTGCACGCAAGAGAGAGAGAGAGAGAGGAGAGAGAGGGTGGGAGAAAGGACGAGGTTAAGCAACCAAGCGCGGCGTTTCGAGCGTTCGTTTTTTGTGTCTGGCGGGCCCTTCGCATATATGGGTCCACGCACGGGGCCCCGACGCGCACGATTTAGTGGCCCTAATTGCAGGGTTGCGCTATTTAATTACCGGGTTCGAGGACCGCCGCGTATATAGTACGAGAGAGAGAGAGAGAGCGTATCGGTTCCTCTCTTTCTCTCATCTTCTCCTCTCTGCCTACGCGCCGCAGCCGCCGCCGCCGCCGCCGCGGAGAGCGAGTCTCACAGCCGCCGCGAAGGCATCGGGGAAAAGGAGAGGATATATACGGGGCCTTCGGGAAGAGAAGGAGAGAGAAGCCCTCCCCCCCCCCTCTCCACCACCTACGTGAAACGATCGACGATTCCAGCGGATAACGTGCGAAAATCACAGCTCGATTGCTTTCGTTTCGGATGGATTTATGTGCGGCCCCGTGAAAAGTTGATGCTTCGGCCGGTCTTTTGAAATATCGAGCTGTGTAAACTGGCAATTGTGAGTGCTGGGTTATATAGTTGGGCTCTCGAGTGCCGATGAAAAAAATTCTAAACTTATGTAATGTTATTTCGTTGCTTAGCTCCGCTGTCTTTGGAACTGTGTATGCAAAATTAATCGCCGGTAATAATGCGTTATTTATGGTGATGGTCGCGTTGTTAATTTTGTCTAATATTTTACGTAAAGTGAAAGAAGACACCTTTTACGATGAATAAATTAGCAATTTTTTCTAATTCTGTTGGAGTAAAATTTGACGAGACTTGCAATATAAATAAATTAACTAAAACATCAGAAATCTTTATAATAATGAAATGAATAAGAATAATGTATTATGAGAAATCGATTCGACACCTTTACCGCAGTTTCCACCAATAAAGCAACAAGCTCGCTAATTGAAAATCCTTGTCACGCCTTGCACCAATAAACCACGATAAACTCCTCCCCGCGAAAACCGCTCTAATAAATCACCGGCAAAGTACACTTATCGCCCATCTCTCCGAAATGAAGTCGCTCGTATACGCCGGATTTTTCGGAGCGCATCTAAGCAGAACAAACCCTGCTCATCGCTTACTCCAACCTAATTGCCGCAGCCGCCGGCACGTAGAGAGCCGCGGCTCTCGATATCGGCCGCCGACGGGAAAATCGGCTCTCTCTCTCTCTCGCACAGCGGGTGATGTACGTTTAATTTTCCGCGCGCCGCGCGAATCCATAAAGCACTCGTCCGTTGCACAACCGCGACGTAGGTGCACTTAGAGCGGCGCCGTGGGCCGTTAACGCTCTCGGCGCTCGGCGCTTCGCGCGCGCAGTTCCTTTTTATTAAACGCCACTTCGCGCTCGTTACGAGGCCACCATTTTATTTCGCACCCACGCGATATTTTACTCGTTCTCTCGCGCTCGCGGTGCTTTCTTTTTCTCTCTCTCTCCCCACCCCCTACCCCGGGCTTTTAGTATCGGGCCTCCTCCTCCTACCCCGGAGAGAACGCGAGTTCCAGCCTCTTGCGGCGGCTCTTTTGCTTCTCTTTGCCAGACGTGCGCGCGCGGCTTCTTTTGCTTTTTTTCTATTTATTTTTTCGCGGTCCGCTTTCTTTCTTTTCACTCTCCCTCTCTCTCTCTCTCTCTCTTGCTTTTTCATGGACTTCTTTTTTGCCTTTATTGCACGAGAGATGTGGGTACCTTTCCTGACTTTTATTGTTATTTATGCCCTGGCCTTTGCAAAAATAAATTATTTCCCAAAACAGGTTTCGCATACAAGTGTAATTGCACATAATATATTAAATTTATTTTAGAACCTAATTCTTAATCGTAAATTTTTTCGTCCAAAAAGCGCGCCGCGCTGTAAAATAATTCAATCTCTTTTACCCTTTTTTAAAAAAAAAAGCTCCCTATCCGACGCGGCCTGATTGATTTATTTCATCAGTTCCGCAAAAACAGCTCGCAGCAAAAAAGCTCGCATAAATTAGCCGAAAAGCCGAGCTCCAAAAAAAGCAGCGGCCTCAACCGTCCTTATCCGCTTAAATTTTTCCCCCCTCCCCCC